>LBNU01010677.1:26962-42276 GCA_014162995.1 Artemisia annua
TTTTTTTTTTTTTTTTTTTTTTTTTTTTCATCACTTTCAACTCGACTACTTAGGGTTTACTAAGTCAGGCATTTGTCGAACAATCAACGATCTAAGAAATAAAAAAAAAGACATGTTAAAGAATGAGTTGGACAAGAATTACTTGTACTGATTGAGTGAAATTTAGACAAGAGAACAAAATTGATTCGAGGGGAGTTGTTCTAAACGAGGCAACGCCATTTATAGTAATTACAAGTTTCTACAAATTTACATGAAGTATCACAGGATTCTTAAATGAAGCCTTTTAGGAAATTTCTATAGTTCCGCCACAATCTTTCAATGTAGAAAATGGAGAATGGTTTTTAGTTTTCTTCCACATCCTTTCATGTCCCTTTGAGTCTTCAAGACTTTTTAAGAAGCCTTTTTTTTATAGGAAATTTCTATAGTTCCTCCACAATCTTTCAATGTAGGAACTAGAGAATGGTTTTTAGTTAAAAGTAATTACCAAACTGAACTAATATCCAACTCGATTTATAAGAATGAACCAAAAATTCTAGCTATTTACAAAAACAGACCATGACGCATTACCATTTTCAAACGCGCGCTAACAAAAAACAACCACTCCTATGGTGACAAGTGTAGTCGAGCGCATTTTCTATAGATGGGCAATTTTTTCATGGGCACATGAACTATTTTTAAAATATATCTTTTGTCAGGTAATACCGTAATAGTTTGTCTAGCGTGTACTTTCATTGATATATATCATATATAATAAAAGACTAAGTAGTCTTATAAATGCAAATGGGTGTTAATAAATGTTTCATGAATTGATTTTGCTATTGGGAGGCTTCATGTGTAAGTACCTTGGTTTAGGTTGCATGCTTAAGTGGTAAGTACATATGACCTATACATTTAGTGCCTAATATTATCTAAACCTCAAAGAATACAAACCAAAAATGCCATGAATGCATAAATTAAACACACCAATTAGTGATTAGTCTTTTTAGCTTCCCGTCCATGAGTTACAAATATTCTATCAACTATATAATGTGTCAAAAATCACACACAACAAACCACAACTTCCTCCACACTGCTTGCACATTGGGCTACAACTTATTATGGTGGTAAAGTAAGCATCATATCATCTTACTTATTTAGCATATTGATTTATATTGTTTTATGTAAATTTCACGTGTGTTTTGTGTGTGTAACAATGTAGATAAAGATGGTGCTTAGGAGGTTTGGTAGTAACATCAACTTCTCTAATGGTTTAAGAGATCCTATACATCGTTGTCTTATCAATTAAGTGGAACATGCACACACATTTTCACTTTGATCGAAAATGCAATATATTGATTAACTGTATTTAAGTTACTAACGATCAACTATATCTAATTGTTTTTTTTGCAGCGCGTCAAGAAGCATTAAAGAAAGAGATCGAGAAGTCACAAAAATTGTATCAAGAACAAAACATGCAAAGGGCCAATGAACAACAACGATAAAGACAATAACAACAAGAACAACGCCACGGCCACCGGTGGAATGAATACTTAGCATTCATATTAATAGTATGTTAAAAATTAAACATGCAATATTTTACTTCATGTAATACCGATAAACGGGCTAATATTATTGATTCGTTAGCAAGTAAATTTATTGAAAATAATGTGACGAGCATTTAATTTTTAGTCAATAATTATTACTACACTTTGTTGGTGCATTTTAATATTTTTGCTCTCAATGTAGTTTTTTTGTCTTGCGGTGTGTTAATGTCACTTTCTTAATTAAACGTCTTGGAATATTGCGTGACTTTGATATTTGATATGACCGTGTAAATTATGTCGATGTTACATATTGAAAATGGTAGTATATAATAAAAATATCTTCACACTATCATCTTAACAATAGAGCGGGTTTATGATTCGGACTTGGGTCATTGGATCTGATTTTTTTATTATACGAGTTATAATTTATACTCTTGAATATACTAATGAATTTAATGTTTTATATTTTAAAAAGGAAATTTGTTTTATAGTTCGCTTTTAATAATGTAATTTATTTGAACAATGAAGTCCGTCTTTCAACAAAAATTAGAGTTTCAAACATGAACCGAAAATTAGTCCCGAACATTGCGAAAAAAACAATTAGATCCAACATGTGTGCATTGCATGGGTCCTGAGGCAGTCCAAACCTGTGTGCATCGCACGGGGATGAATATAAAAGGTCTCCAACATTAATGTCATCGTTTCATATTTAAAATAATTTATGTAACTTATATATATTAAAAAATTACATGTGAAGAGACTCTTTTCAATGTAACATCTTGAAAAAAGTCTCTTCACATATACTCATTTAATGTCAATAAACTATTTTAGATGTGTGACATGCTTAGAAATGTGATACCATCACAACTTAGATATATAATGACGAAAATAAGTGCCGAAGATTACGCTATAAAAACTTATATACAGCCCATGTGCAGCTCAATAAAATATTTTAAATGCGTATAAAGCTTAGCAAATGTGTGACACCATGACAACTTAAATATAAAATGACGAAAATAAATGCCGAATATTACGTTATGAAAACTTCTATACAGCCCATGTGCATCATTCAAAGAAAAATTTTCAAATATAACAAAATAAACCTTTGCACTTTTACGTTTTAGGTAAAAAAAAATATATAAAAAAAAAAAATAAAAAGCCCGTGACATACACAAGTTCAAAGTATCAAATAAAAGAGCTTAAATAAGTACCCAATATAACACGCCAATAAACTATTTTAGAAAAGGTGCGCTACCATAACAACTTATATAATAGTAAAAATAAGGGCCGAAGAATACACTATGAACACTTACATACAACCTGGTGCAACACACGGGTCTTCATGACTATATAATAATGAAAATAAGTACCCAATAATATATGTCAATAAACTATTTTAAATGTAACACATACTTAAAAAAGGTGTGATACCATCACAATTTAGATATATAATGATGAGAATAAGTGCCAAAGAATACACTATCAATAATTATATACAGTCCTGTGCATCGCACGGCTCCTAATGACTAGTCCACTTTAAAGTCAAATAGCTATCCTTTTTTATTTCAGTTAAATGCATGGACATCCGGCCACTTTTAATACAGTATTACTTACAGGCTTTTGATATCCACATTCACTTGTAGATACACTTACAAACCACATTCAATTAAATGCAGGGATGTCCTTTTTTATTTACTTTTAAGACATAAGACATTATAGGCGCGCATGGTTTCTGATTTTATGCGCTTCCAATTTTATGGCTGTCATTTTGTCTAATTTTGGTTAATATATACGGCGTGGTTCATTTTGGTTATGTAGTGTTATAATGGTTCACTTAAATTTTTTTTTTTTATCTTTTAGGTATCTTCCACACCCTTCCATGCCCCTTGAGTCTTCAAGACTAATGCATATGCTTACAACATTTCGAGCTTGGTGGCCTCGTAAAGCGTGGGCCGCATAAAACACATGTGACACAAACAAAAATAAATGAATTGGATTGATATGTATATTAATGTATAAGATGGTTCTTTATGCAAGCTTGTACATTTCTTCACGAGTGGACACAGACAAACTTATTATCTTAAAGAATGAATATGATCACAAACATGCGCTAGAGTAAGTGTTCCTATTAGGTTGTGTGTTCGCTTAACTTAAACAAACAAACAAGCCCCATTCATTTTCATTCGGTTTTTTACAACACTACTTCTAGATTATTATAACAACAAAGTTTAGTTTCTCTTCCTTTTCCTTTTAAAATCAATCTTCAATCGGATTTGGATTTTTCATAACTTCTTTCTAGGTGAGGGGACGTTCTATTAATCCAAATATTTGAAAAAATAATATTACATGAAAGAATTAATCGAAATGGCCTCACTTTTAGACTTTGCTTTCAGCCTTCATAAGAATTAAGTGAACCTTTGGTGGGAAAAACCGCAAGGGGTGCTCCCCCTTGACCCTGCAAAAGGGCTTGACCCCCGCACTTAGTTGTGGCGGCATCAAGCTGCTAGAATAAGTGTGCACTCCGCACATCCTGACTCGACTATAAGCTAAACCTGACTAAGCTCTTGATCTAAAGTAAATCACAATAACACAAAATATAAGTGATGACACTAAAATCACCGACAAACATTAGTTCCTGAGTGCTTTGAAAACCTTAGACCATCTACTGTTGAAATTTGGTATAAGGACCATGTGGAGTCTAATTGATCTTTAGGTGCTGAGTTGGGTAATATAGATTCAAGAGTTCAACTAGTTTGTAAATTGTCGTTCAAATACTTTAGTAGATGAATTTTCTTTGGCTTATTTTTGTTACTTGGACTGACATTTTCTGCGATCCATATAGAGGCAAGTACAGAACCCCAAACCATTGTTACACAGCATTCCATTATTCGGGCCACAAATACGTAAAGCAATTGGCTCACACATCCTGCCTATTTTTAGCCAATCATACAAAAATATCCAACTAAAAACAATTGTGTATATTGTTTACGCCCGCAAGCCATAACAAACTGAACTGTACATGATATATACATTCCTAGTGCTTTCATTTGGGTCAAAACAAAGAAAAAAAAAAATCAACAACACTTGTGTCAACCTAAGTGTCAACTCGATAGTAAGTTTTGCCTAGTTATTAATGGAGTCAACGGAGACAGACTTGGCGGTATCCATGTGATTCAACCGGCATGTGCCAAGAAGGGACTCTGGTAGTTCGTCTTCCGAGTTTGCCTGGAAACAAGGATTGTCATGTTTTTCAATTTGTATACGCAAACTGTTTGAAGTATTAAAAGAGTTTTCAACTTTTCGTGCTAGTACTTAATGCACAGGAAAATTGGATAGACAAGAACGTATAACTTACTTGTATTAAGAAGGCCATTTCGACTATCAAATTGTTCAAATAACCAAGAACAAGGTTCACCACGCCTCGTGCCACTGTCGATGAACCCACATCAATATCAAGCTGCAAAAGAACCATCCAAAAAGAGAAAAGTCAAAGTGAAGCCTGGTAATTTATTTATTTGATTCTGATGTGATTCTTCAACAATTTCAATATAAAACTCTTTCCATTCAATTAAATCATTTTACAATTGAAAAAAGTTACCAAAGCGTCTATACAATTAGTATCTTCAATCTGAAATTTGAATGTGTAAATTATATTATAAATTATTTGACCTCTCAAAGTTAAAGTCAAAGATGAAATAGTAAATTGTAGTTACCTCCAAGTAATTTTCTCCACGATAATAAGTCACTTCGAGTGCTTGACCAACCAAACAAGCTTTCTTCCCAACACTTTGCTTAACCAACCATGATCCCTACAACCATTGATCCGAAAATCGGGTCAACAAGTCAATCTATGAAGTTCTCTTTATTACGTGAAGAGACTAATTTTCGTGACTTGTACGTGAATATTAAGTGATTCTGAAAACTGGGACTAACTAACCTTAGATATGTATGGTATGAGCTTAAATCTTGAATTTCTAAACGCGTCATCTCCGTTCACAAATCGCTCTAGTAAAACAGATTCTTCCAATGGAGTCCGTGTCATGTAATATAAAACAAGATTGTATGTAGATGCACCCGGGACCTAAATTGCATGAATTTATATTAAAACCAGAACATTTCACATCATTAACTTAATGGAAACATGAAGTCAAAACCTGTATATTGATGACAAAGAAAAACTCAGGTCCACCCTGTGTTGCATATTTCTGGAAAAAATAAAACAACCATATGATGACGGTTAATAAACAGGCAAATTAAATTTGTTTTTAGGGGATATAGAACACGGGTTATCTTCACTATACCTGAACAATGCCACCTGGACGGCCTGCAAGGTCATCTTCACGTTTATCAGATTGTAACCAGTCTGCACCAAACATTTCCATCATAGTTCCCTTCGCCTTATTCTGTTATAATAACACTTCAATTGTCACACACCACATGTATTATATTTTGTTCAGGTAAACATATTAAAAAAGATAGAACCTTTTGATTATCTTTGTGATAATTGGGTCCACGAACAAGAAACAAAGAAGGATCAGAAGTAGCCCAAGTGCAAGGCGTGTTACACGTCAAATCTTTTAGCAAAGTTGACCCGTAACTATGTGTCACAGTCGTGTCCCAATCCATATCTTGTAACTCCATATAGCCTTTCTTTTGGGATGCTAGACCATGTAACTTTTTCACAAAGCTGGCAGTTGTCGATAGTTTAGGCTCCTAAGACAAAACCACAAAATTTAAACAAAGCTAAAAATATGAAACCAAAAATATAGAATTTGTTGGAGATTATAGGATTAATAAGGGTAAAAGAATTAAAAATTCCCCTTTTTTTCCGGCTACATTTTCGCAGTAGTTAATTCCCTTATTTCTCAGTATGTTATATTTACGTGTACCACCTTCATTATGAAATCTGTTAAGCCCCTTCAAAAAATATAGTACTCCGTAATGACCAAAAAAAAAGGTTGTCCAAAAAAGTTTAAGGGTTAAACTGCCAATTAGATTATAAGATCAAATACCACCAAAGGTTGTTTTTCTTGTCTGTCATCAGAGGGTTCCGGGACATCATAGAATTCATCAGCAGCATCATTCAATCCAATAAGACTTGATGAACACGAAACTGATGCATCATTCGCGTCTTCCATTTTTTCGTCTTCTACTTGCATTAGATTGTCTTCTTGTTTCATTTGTTCTTCACCAGTTTGAAGCGATTCAACCTCACCCGTTAGAAACTCAGACGGGAATTGGTCTCCTCCTTTTGCTCTAAATAGTTCTTTCAGTGCTAGACAACAAACACACACAAATTATTAATACAGATACATGTTTCTGTTAGGTGAAAATTTTGTTAATATTAGTACCAGAAACTCGTCCAAGCATACGAATAGTCATGGACCGAGCAGGTGTCTTGGGCAAATAAGACCTCCATAATTTCCAATCAATAGAAAGCATGTGTTTGACCACACATTCTTTTCCTTGACTAAGAGGACTTATCACTAACCCGCCACCTAATCATAACAAGAACCATTATGTACAACATTATTACTTGAATAAATTTTTGATGATTAAAAGCATACATTACTTTGAAGCCAAGCTCGAACATATCCTTGTTGTGGTGGACACTTGCTATGTATCACAGAATGGCATAGAATTACTGTCGAAAATGAAACAAGTTCAGATTTTTAACAGAAATAAGAACTTTTTAATGTCTAAAATACCCTTCAAGGTTTTTACCATAAGTCCCATCATCTTCCCTTCTCCAGTATCGTCTCAAAAGTAAATCTCTTCGACTCATTCCCCTGTAAATGATGAGTCAGAAACTATATGTATGCATCAATGTATATATGTACACATATAAATAGCAAATTATAAACCATGGTAGCCAGTCGCGGCATAGTTGAAGGTGTATGATGTCAGTATGACCATCAAGGTGCTCAACCACACTGCCGTTATGGAAACAGAAGTCCCATCTGAAAAATCAGACACTACTAGTTAAAATACTGAAAATGACATTTATGAATTTTTGAACCAAAATCTTACTCAGATCTAGACACGCCAAGCGACATAAAAGTTCTGAAAACTGCTTCACAAGTTCCTTCAATTACACCAACCGCCATTATGGCTGGAAAATCATTTGAAGCGCGTTCACTTGAAGTATTATTAATATCCTTTGCTTCTTTAAATAATCGCAGTCCTGTTAAAATGTCATATGAATAATTGGATGACAAGATCACACTACATTTTGGCTGTTAAAGAATATTTTCCGGTACCATTTTTGCATCCAAATATTTTCCATTGTGAAGGTGCAATTACGTCGGATGTCATGGCATCGACATGTGTTGATGCAGATGATGTCCAATCAACAGAACGTTTACGAGCAGCATATTTGTAGTCATTTAATCTGTCAACATATTGATTATAATGAATAACAAAATTATAGATTAGTCATAAACTTTTACTCATAATTTCATGTTGTTTTTAAGATGTATCGTATGTACGTAAATGGCTGCCATCTCCTTTTTGAATTTGTTCCAGGTTCCATTGCAACATCTTGTAAAGACTGTATCCACCTTGCAGCTTCTTCCGGGTTGCTTGCTCCCAACTGTTGAATTAAAATCTTAAGTGCCTGAAATACTCTTCAGTTATGGTAGGAAAAACTGAAAATTGTGTATAGGAATATTGGTGTACCTTAAGACAATCTTTGTGGTTAGAAGTATTGTAAAGGGTGAAAATGAAAAACACCTATTTATTGCAGCGAATGACAAGTTAATGGATGTTAAATACAAGTTAAGGATGTGTCGGCTTCGTGATAGAAGATCAAGTTTAAGAACCTACTTTTCTACTGAAGCTCTCTCTTCCATTGTCTGTAACTCGAATGCAAGAATCTACAATAGCACTTCTTAATGGCTTCTGAGAAAGAATGAGTGCTTATCAATAACCTTGCTACCTATAACTTCATCATAAATTTCATAATGACGAAACTTTGATAGTAAATATAGAAGGTGTTTGGGACGTCTTATCCTAAACTGCTTACGCTTATTGAAAAGCAACTCGCATACCGCTCATTTCACCCTAAAATAATCAAGTAAGCAATTTAGGTAAGTAACCCCAACAACCAACTTATCTACTATATATCATAACATAATGGGGGTACGTGTTTGAGACAAATTGTGGCTTATGTTAATTGCTCATAAACACTTTGAAATAACTTCAAGTGGTTATATCATCAAATTATAAGCAAACAAGCCAATAAGCACTCATGAATCCAAACACTTCAAAAGTGCTAAGCCGACATAAGCACTTTTTATACGTACCAAAACACCCTTTAGGACATCGTCATAATTATCAAAAATCGCAAGTCGCAAAAGAGCATATTTATAACAAGACAGGATACAATTGTATACAACATCCTTTGCGTTTTTCAATTGTATGCAACATATTTACATTTTGATTCAATTATATGTAACAAAGTTGTATCAATTGTTAAAGGGCTGCAAGTATGTTGCATTTTACATACGATGAAAAAACACAAATACATTAATGAAAGCATAGCCAAATGAAGATTGTAATCAAGACTACGACATCATACCCAAAAACATTATGAAAGCAAAATTTATTATACGAAAATGTTAACATAACCAATGTACCTGTGTCTCAGATATGGGTTTTGATTTAAAGCTTTTAAGAACATTTTCTTCAAGAACAAAAAAGCGTTTGCGCGAATATTGTAAACCAAACCGGTTTGATCTTATAAGATACAACCAACCCTCCATTCTTCCATCAGATTTCAGTATTTCCATCCCTCTCAATATTTATCAATATTTCAATCTTGCATGCATGTGTTTAAAATAGGGCGGGAAGAAAAGGTGATTATCCTCTGATTCCAAAAAAATGGAATCAGAGATTTAAAAAAGAATTAGAAACTGGTCAAACGCAAGAATGATGGGTTGGTTATTGTTTGTTTTTCCGGTTACTCAGAAAAAATATATTTGTGTTTCGATTCTATTTATCCCCTCTTCTCCCTTATTGTTGTTTTACTATCAATAAAATGAAAATAATAAATATACAATTCTTTTTATAATTTTTTTATGCAATATATTGTATTTATTATTTTTAGAAATTTTTTAATATTTTGGTTAATTTTTATTGTAACTATTGTTGCCGACCTTTCTGGCCGACTAATCCAAGAGATTTGCACTTATCGCTAGTCGCCACACAGACTCAAACCGTATAAAGCTCTTTCTTTTCAGGAGATTGAACCTGAAACCTCTCAAACTTTAGTGATGATAGTTACAAGCATTTTACCAATAAGCCACGTTTGAAAGGTTGTTTTTAAGTTAATTATAAAATGATGGTTAGAATAATTTCGTTCAGAGTTTTTATTTTGTTTTGTGAAACAACAAATCGAAACAGATAGAAATTAAGTTGGGTGTATTGCTACATCATAAAATGGACCTATCGATGATAGTAAACTGTGACGCATAATGTTAAGTTGGAGGCGTTCAGAGAAACACTGGTAATTAAGACCATACTTCACATGTGTCACACCTATAGAGTATGGATCTAGTGAGAAGAATTATTGAAATGAGAAGAATGAGAAAAAATTGTGACCACATATTTTAAATAAGGAAAGAGAAATAATAGGGAGATGCATCTTTTTTTGTGAGTGCATCTAATATTTGTGGTTGTAGTTTCTTCTCATTCTTCTCATCTTAATTATATTTCTCATTTGATCCTTACTCCACACCTATAAGGATAGTCGTAATATGTATTTGATTTGACCCTGTAAATTTTAGCTTTGATATGTCATTGCTACGCAGCTATGCAATATTACATTTGAACTTGTTGTGTCAATACCTTAATTGTTATTCATTTAGAGATGAATGTTGTGTCAATACCTTAATTGTTATAATGGGCAGTTTTGTTGGCTGTAGCAATCATAAAGTGCTTTGTCGGGCACCATCGATTTTATTCTTAGAGCATTGGATGAAGTATTGGCGAGGCAACCTCGTCAAGCCGACCTGGCACCCTCACCAATTCGCGCCACCGCATTGGTGGATGCTCTCGCCCAACATTTCGCCAAGAATTTAACTTGCACCAAATGAGGTTTGTTTTTTTTTTTTTTTTTTTTTTTTTTTTTTTTTTTTTTTTTTTTTTTTTTTTTTTTTTTTTTTTTTTTTTTTAAATTGGGTTTTTGTGTTTTAATTGGGTATGATGAATGTGTCTCAAAAGAAGGGTTTTAGCTTCAGTTGGTGGGAGGGTGCTTTTGGGTGAATAAGTGAAAAGAAGAAAAGCTGATGTAACAGTTTTGTTTAAGCCACTGCATCTGATGGTCTTATATATTTTACAAGCAACTTGATTATATATAGTACAAAGGCTATGTGTGTTTAGTTAGTGAAAAATAGATCACTTTTTAAAGAAAATTTTCACAGCTTATCTTACGTCACAAAATTTAGAAAATATTTAAAATAATATAAATCATTTAAAAAAAAAAAAAAACTGAAAATCTCTTTCTCAAAATTTAACTAATAAATATGAAAAGTCCAAATTATCTTTCTCTAGTTTTCTCTTATTATTTTCTAAAACCCTTTCAACTCTCTCATTCTAACCTTAATCACCAATGCAAACATCTCTACCTTTAATCTTCGCCGTCATCGCCCACCGTGTCAATATCCGATCGTCGTCTCTATCCATAGTAACCTGGTTATCCTTGTTCAAATTTTTGTCCCAATCTTATCTTGTACCAAATCTGGTTCAAGAAGGTTCTAATATGGATATGACCGATAACGAGGAAATCTTTCGTGATAGAGGATTTGATTGCCAATAGCTTGTGAGATAAGTATAACAGTCATTGTGGAGGCTCGGATGCAACCTTGATAGCATGTTTATGCATTTGTGATGAATTTATATGTTCTAAATTTGGATTTGATAGTTGTGTTTTTAATTGGGATTTATTTGTAAAGTAGCGTTGATTTTGATAATGCTATGATTTTTATTTATTTTTATTTTTATTTTTATTTTTTACTTTTTTAATTCTTATCTGTGTTTTATGTTTTTGTTAGTTTATTTGTTTACTCATATAAAGGTTCTACAAACACACACACACACAAATAAAAGTACATGAAAAGAAATTTGATTGGAAACAACTCGAACTTAACATATTTTCATTTTTTTAATATGAAAGCATCAAACCATCTAAACGGGTTTTTCAAATTTTCCAACACTACTCTAGAGAATAAAACCCATTCTCTCCTCAAGAAAACCTCAAGTAAAAAACATAAGAAAAATTTATGCTACTAAACCCAAGTTTAGAAGGCAAGAATAACATTGGCTAGCTCACAAGCCTTTATTTTAGCCACGATTATATAAATCAACTAAGGACACCATTGTCACACCTAATATCGATTAAAAGGCTTTTTAGACCAATGGAGGATCCCTTACAAAGATTGCACACCACACAAATACTTCCCAAACTAAACATTGTTGATGTATCTCCCAAATTAAGTACCAAAACTAAAAACGGGTGGTAGATCACCTTTAAGCTCCCAAATTAAGTACCAAAAGTAAAAACGAAAAAACGCCATCCGTGGGACTCGAACCCACGACCACGTGGTTAAAAGCCACGCGCTCTACCAACTGAGCTAGAACGGCTAGTTTGCTTTTTCATAAGCCAAAACGCTTCTTATCGTATAGCCAGCAATAGAACAGTACAAGTCTGCATTTATTCAGTTATTTGCATAACTTATAATTTTGTTTTCTTCCTGTTATACGAATCTGTATACTTAATCTATCAATATATGCACCGGTTTTTGTAGTAAAACAGTCAACATAATGGACATTTTATGTTATCGAACTTAACACTCATACAATCTGTTTCATTAACTTTTCCCCTAGTGTTTTTTCCCCCTCCAAATCTTGTAACTAATATTTTGAATAATAGCATCTATGGGAATGATAGCTGCCCTCCAATAATCAAACCTTAATATCACCCTCAAATAAGATCATAGTATCACTACTTAGAACGTACAAATAAGAATAGCGAAAAGAACAATTTGATTATCCGAATGCACCATGATTAAAGTTCATAAACAACAAAAGTGAAACTGGTATAAGATAACAAGGGCAATATTTTGTACATTTGACGCATTGCAATCCATTCCATTAAATAGTGCAGTATCGAAGGTATCTCCAAAGATGCAAAAGTTATTCCTATGAAATAAGTAGCTAAGAGAAACTATATATTATCTATCTATATATACTAATTGTGTTGATGCACAATAAAAAACTATATATTCTTGGACATTTTGGTGGGCTAAGTTGCTATCTATCTAACCAGCCCATTTGTTTCTGCAAAGGAACAACTAAACTCCAGCCCAGACCAGGAAATGATATGGAATGGAAAGCCAGTTGATAAAGGAGAGAGACGTGTCTCATGAATAAACACTCCACCACATTCACACGATCTTTCATCTTCTTCCATATGTCTCTGCAAAACACACACACCGACACACAAATAACAATCTTATCTATGGATCATTGACAATGTTATATTCAACAAAATGCTTATTATGTTTCACTTTTTCCACAATCTGTTATGAAATAATAGCTATATACAAACAGAAAGAGGCATGAACTGTACAGAAACAGGAAACCAACGCCGACGAAATTGCAACAACGTTAAAAAAATGACAAATGCCCCCGCCGCAACGCGGCGGGCTCCTCTCACACATTTTGATGTCATCACATTTCAACGTAAAAGTAAGTTTCAGTCTTTTAATCTTATTTTAAGCATTCACTACATTGGTCGTATCACGGGTAATTTTTTAATTTTGGAAAATCACCTGAATTGTTTTTGGTCAACACAGACCCTACACAATTAACCTAAAAAAGCATAACTGATGATGTACTTTCGATCTGCTGATTTGCCTCTTATTCATATATAATCATGTTAGCTCACTGTCGGATCAGTCTCAAAAAGAATCGCTTCTTGCATCAGTGTGTCAGAGGCATGCAACAGTATGTTTCACGTGAAAGGTCTTAAACATTGGCCAGTTATAGGACCAACACCCAATTATAGTTGTTTTCTTTTAACTTTTTCTGGATTCGTTTGTATCTCAAAAACAAATGATACAACTCGATCGATCATACTAGTGTGGAACTCATTGGTGTAAATCTTGTAATTGATCGTGTGTTTTTTACTCGAAGTGCTATACTCAATTTCAATTTTATGTTGTGTGATTATGTCATAACATGCCGTTTTTATTAGGTTTATGAACTTGTGTAACATTACATGAAAATGAAATGATCTTGAATTAAAGAAATACTAGACTTCCATCAACCATGTTTGTGATAAATATCACAAAAACATTATTGATATGATCTCAAGTTACTGTATAGTTTTGGCCTTTTTGCGCAAATCCGCTTGTTATGACAGTTATGTGTTTCGGTCACTCCAAAAATTCCACAACCAGTCTTTCTAGGCATAATAAAAGAACATGGTAGAAGTTAAAAACCAACAAATCGCACTTACATTACAAAAGTTAACCAAAATGTAGCAGAGTTAAAAGATGAATAGCAGAAGTCTATTCGTCATAGTATAGTTGACTTTTTTTTCTTCTTCTTACATTTACATCACCGAAATAATTATAAAGAGGAGTGATATGATCACAAAAAAAATTTCACAAAAAAGTCTCACAAACTAATGTGGCGGAGTGTGATTGGTTCAATAAGAGAGATGGGAGAGAAACTCACCAATGACAAGCCGCCACATCAGTTTGTGGGACTTCTTTGTGAAATTTTTTTTGACCATATCACTCATCAATTATAAAACTGCCTAAAGGTACCTCCTCTTCTTTTTAGACACTCAAAATATCAACTGTTTGTATTCAGAATGGAATTTGCATCGTTAGATTAATAAATTCTTAAAATCTGAAAAGCAATCTAAAACATTCGTCCCAAAAAAACAACTTTTATAAAACCCTTATTTACTGTTGTATATCAAGATACAAATCTTAACAACACAACGTTACCTTATTCACTAAAAGTCATTAATCAAGGCATATTGTAGCTTTGTTTCCAAATCAAAATTTCAAACACAGTTTCTTTCATATAGTCTTCCCGTCTCAAAATTATAATTCATATTTTTTTTTAGGATATCCTAAAATAATTGTCCACATTTCATTATAACTAATGAAAAAAGACTTTAGTAGGTGAATATTCTATTTGCTTGAAAAACGTAGTGGTATCACGTTTATTAAATTGTGTGATTTTAGACTCCTGTTAATAATTTTGAGACAAAAGTAGTACGTAGTAACATATACCAACTCAAAATAACTAAGAGCAAGATATAATGTGGCGAGATGGGATGGCGTTGGTGAACCCTTGCCAAGAGACATTTTTTTTTTTTTTTTTTTTTATTTGGCTTTTGTGGATATCGTGTGTCTCAAAAAAGGTGTTAGCTTTAGCAATGAATGATAAGGCTTTTGGATGTGTGTGAAAGAAAATATTTTGTTACTTGGATAGACGTGACACTTTTCGATTTGGCTATGTCTTAAATATTTGTGTTACGGAAAAAGTCAAGGAGAGCTCAACGTTTCAATTAATGTGTGGGTGTAATTATTTATTTATTTATTTTAAAAACACTTTTTTTCTCTTTTAATTTCTTTTTGTCTGAGGGTGCGCAATTTTTTTTCAACTTCTTTTCACTTTTAACCTCTTCAAAAATTAACATAAAACTACTTCTCATTTCTTTAACACAAACCTTACTATTTATTCTTCATTCATTTCTTCAAAGATACAGAG
>LBNU01010677.1:42820-99078 GCA_014162995.1 Artemisia annua
CTCGGGAAAGAAAATATTTTGTTACTTTGGAATGACGTGACCACTCTTTTTCGATTTTGGCTTATGTTCTAAATATTTGTTTTTTACGGAAAAAGTCAAGGGAGTGCAACGTTTCAATTAAGTTGGTGTAATTATTTATTTATTTTATTTTAAAAAACACTTTTTTTTCTCTTTTAATTTCTTTTGTCTGAGGGTGCGCAATTTTTTTTCAACTTCTTTCACTTTTAACCTCTTCAAAAATTAACATAAACTTTCACTTATTCTCATTTCTTTAACACAAACCTATTTATTTATCTTTCATTCATTTCTTTCAAGATACAAAAACAAACAGTCTTCTTTCTTTGCAGATGAAGACTTTAGATTTACCTATTCCTGCAGATATGGTTGCATAACCGGTGCGACAAGAATAATTAATAATAAGTAAATTAAAAAAAACAATTGTCGTTTAGTCTACAATACATAATATTGTATATCCGTAGAAAATAATAATTAATTAAGTAATTATTATTTAAAAAAAAAAAAAAAAAAAAAAAAAAAAAAAAAAAAAACTAGCTCTTAGATTATCGATTTGCTAAGAAATGGAGGTTTTTTCGACCGACGTATCACTTTGGAAAAAATTAGTCACTAGAAGTTAGACTTTCAAGAGTAATTACGTAGCTAAAATCGGGTTTTCATCTTTCTTCATTTTAGAAAATAGAAACGGAAAGCAAACTAAAATTAATTAACGTATATAGCGTCAAATGACGCTTACAAGCGGCATCCGCAAAATCTTTTTGTTGCCCACCATCACCCAAAGGATCATTTGGTTCCAAGTCATTGTTCGACTTCATTAATAGCTTTCAGCGGCCTTGAGCGGTTACTGGCTTAAGGCTGGCCGTAATAGAGGAGGTCGACTTGGTCGGTCTACCCCCACTGACGCGTCCCCTTTATTACACACCCACACAGGCGAAAAGTCCCATAAGCAAAATAAATAAATAAAATAAAATAAAATAAATGAGAAGAGGGTCAGTCTCCCGACCGAGTTGTGTGTTCGTTTATGTGTGTGAGTATTTAATAAAATGTAATTTTGTAAGTTGTTTTTTTTTTTTTTTTGTTTTTTTTTTTTTGGTGTGGGTCGCTTTATTTTACTAAGTTGGTTATAAAACGCAGTAGAAGAAAAAAAGCCGAGATGATAGAGGAAACGAAATTTTGTCCTTATTACACCCGGTCTAAGCCATAATACCAAGCCCTCTTACCAACTTACTAAACTAAACAATTATCTCAATTAAACTTTAGAAATTCAAACGGCACCAACGCTGTGTTCTTGAGTTGATTTTTGGGGAGAAAGGAAATGATTAAGGGAGGAAGTTAGTCAAACATGTGTTCTTGAGTTTTTTTAGGAAGGAAATAGGGGAGAAAAGAAGTGATTTAGGAAGGAAAGTGTTTGTGTTTTTGGGGAGGAAGATGATCCGCCCACTTTTGGGAGGAAGAGGGAAGAAGAGAAGTGATTGAGGATCACTTCTTTTCTTTTAATGAAAAAGTCGAGAACACACCGCAAAGTTTTGTTAATTCTTACAAGTCTCCACCCTTGACCCCTTTTCACCCAACATTCCAACAATAGAATCGTATCTTTCGCTGTCACCACCATTTTCTCTTTCTCTTACAACGGATTCAAAACACAATCCTATTTTCACCCAACATTCAACTGTCTTTACTCTTTTACACTACAATAGCACATCCTCAAGACAATGAAAACATGTATATAATATTGCTTATTTTTTTTAGCTCTTTTGTTTATGTGCTTATTTTATTAACTAGAACTGCTTATTTTATAGAGATGCTTATTTAAAAGTATTTATTTTTGCAAACATTAAAATTACCTTTTTACTAACATATCCAAACACCTATTTTGGAGCAGTTCATAAACATGTTTTTATATATTTTCTGATATTTCTATTGATATATTGTTTGTTAAACCGTAAATATCACAACTTTATCAATCTAAATCACGTATAATATGTAGAAAAGAGATGAGAAAGATGGTGACTTGATGTATAATATGAGGTGTATGGAATAGAACTTTTATTAGAGAAAAACACACATAAAACACACACAAGCACACACCTCAAATGAGAGTTTGAGGTGTATTTATAGTACAATTCGTGGATGCCCTAAAGGCTTTGATGGGCTTGGGCTTGGACTTGGTTTTATACTTAAGTCTTAACTTATAACATATTAGCTTAACTAGTCCAAGGCCCAATGACTAATTCTACCTACACGACACACTATATTACATATGAGACCGACCATCACTTTTTCTATAAAATTTAAATGCTAACATTGTTTATATAGTAGCTTTTACTGGTTAGAGCACCTTTGTATTTGCTTTCAGTTAGTACAAAAGTTGGTTAACATCTTCTTGTTTTTGCATTTTTTTTTTTTCTGGTAATGCTAATTATTGGTTTGTTAATATTTTATGTGTAAAGTTTTGGATTTAACTTTTTCATTTTAGAGTAAGTTTTCAACATAATGATCACGTCTTATATGAATAGTGTTAATGATTGTTAAGAAGGATTAGTTATTTCGCCTACTTAATTATCTGTTTTTGTGCTTTTCTTTTTATTACGTATCTTTTTAGTGTTTTGTAGAAGCTTTGAGATGTATAGTGTTAATCGGGATAAGGTGTTTTTTTCGGTATATGCAATAGTGTTTATAAATTATAACTTGTAAGTTTAGCTAACTGAGGTGTATTTAAAAATGTGTCTCTGTTTAAACCTCTAATGTGTAGATTTTGTCTTACTTTAATGGTGTATTTATATATTTACATATTTTGATAATGTTATTGCATGATTATATAGCGACTACAGGTTAGTGCACCTTTATATTGGCTTTCTATTGTTACTATTATGAATTTACATTTTATGTTTTTGCATTTAAGTTGTGGTAATCCTAAGCTGCTGTTAACTTCATTTGAGTTATATGTTAATGGTTACATACTTTTCATACTGGAGCAAAATACATTATGTTTTTGTGACTGTTACATTCATATATTGAGGCAAGTGTTTTAGTGTTTTGTAGAAGTTTTGAGATGTCTATCTTATAATGGAATTTAGCATATGCACACAGTTTAAAATTCTTTAAATGAAAACTTGTCTTTTATATACGAATTTTAAGCATGCTTTTTTTGATTTATAAGTCCCTTATGAGTTTGAGTTTATTAGATGATTCTAAGAACGACTGCTTCAAACTTCTATCAGAATTGAAGGTTTATAGTTTAATGAGTTTGATTGCTTTTACTTGTTTTTCCTAAACACAAAACAAGCATTCTTCCACGTTTGTAACTTTAACTGTTTACTGCAAAAGTGTGTACGAACCTATGCTCAAGACTTCCAAAAAGCATTGATAGTAAATTAGTAATATAAGCATTTTCAAAATAGCGATCATGGAACTCTGATAGTATTCTCTAATCTGCTGATTTTGTAATTCTAGCTAACTAACGTTACTGCCCGACTAATAGAAAGTTAGCGTAAATGATAAATGTTTATTTGTGTTTGCTGATCTTTTATTTTTTCTATTTTTCTTGCCAGGAAAATGAGTAAGTCAAATGAGGATGCCAACCCAATGGCGACAGGTGTGGGTGGATTTTCTCCATCTTTGAAAGCGAATTTGAAAGGAGAGCCATCTCAGGCTTCCGTTGAAGGAGAGTTTTCAGGTCAGGCACCTCCATCAAACTTCCCAATCTCTAGCACCAAATCCTGGCTATCCTCCACAACTTCAGCTGCCTTCATTACCCAATCAGTCCCCACTCAGTTATCCTCTGCTCACCAACCACATGACCGACTTTCCTTACCTTCGCTAATACATGGAGGGTCCTCTTTGGAAGTCGAAGAGTTTGAGAATGTTTCACTACTATCTAAGCAACGTTCACAATCATTGACTTCACCAAAACTCCACAGAATAAGTGCTGAAGGTGATTCATCAGAATCATCTCCTTTCCTCTCAACTTTTGAATCATTCGACGAGTCATTTCAGTCATTTTCACCCTCTGCAACAACACCTTCTTTCACTACCCGACCGCCAATCCAGAATGCACTAGAGTCTGAAAGAACTGCATCGCCTCGACCTATATCTTTGAAAAGAAAGGTTGAACTGATTATCGTAGGTGTCTACATGTTCTGTTCACCGACATTGTGGTCAACACCTTTTGCACTCAATGAGTCTGGATGGTCTGGGTTGTTCATCTTTGGAATATTTTTTGCTATGTCGCTCTTTACAGCCTCTCTGATCCCTTCCTGCATCCATGACCTCTCCAACCCAGCTACTTTTACGGATATAGGAGCCTTAGCTTTTCCAAGAAGAGGAGAGCTAGTTCTGAGGATTGCTTATGGAATCTTTTGTTATGTGAGAATTTTTTAGTCCCACTCATTGTTTCCTTATATTTATGAATTTATCTATGAGTAAATTTGACTAATTAGATGTGCTATAGGCTACTTGCATCGATTCAGTTATGCTCACGCATGGGACATTAGGTGTTTTGCTTGAAGCTTATCCATTTGCTGCTGGTATGTTAACGGTTTGCACACTTCTTTTATTGGGAGTTGTACTTACCCAATGGAATATTAGTGAAAACAGTCCTTCCTGGAATGGTATGTTATATTTAAACTTTATGTTCTTTTTTTTTTTTTTTTTTTTTTTTTTTTTTTTTTTTTTTGTTTTTTTTTTTTTTTTTTTATTTTTTTTTTTTATTTATTTTTGTTTTTTTATTTTTATTTTTTTTTTTTTGTTTTTTTTTTTTTTTTTTTTTTTTTTTTTTTTTTTTTTTTTTTTTTTTTTTTTTTTTTTTTTTTTTTTTTTTTTTTTTTTTTTTTTTTTTTTTTTTTTTTTTTTTTTTTTTTTTTTCTTTCTGATAATGTTTTAAAAATTTTAAACTTTTTATTGTACGTTTTGTTTTTGCCCAGGGATCGGTCTTTTGAGTACTATCCTGGTTGTTTTCTGCCTTGTATTTGTTGGTGTATTTGATACGGGATTTAAGGGATCCAACAAGACATTTTTTACGAATTCAACATTGCATAAGTCAATTGGATTCTTCTCCTTTTGCTTTTGCGGGCATTCAGTCTTGCCACTCGTGTTTTCAGTTGTAAAAGACCGAAGAGAATACGATAAACTAGTGCGTATAATGTAAGTTTTTTTATAGTGTCTGATAAGTCAATTAGTCTGTTCAAACTAGTATTTTGTTTTGAATAGTAGATCTTAAGCTAACATTTACTTTTTTGGCTATCATATTGTGGCTGCTATATGAAGATTCTTTATCAGTTTTGTTTTGTATACCGTCACTGCGTGTATTGGATATTCCATGTTCGGTGTCAAAGCAGAAGCGTACTTCACCTTAAATCTTGGAACAAAATCAGCTGTATCTCAATTGGTCATATTCCTTACGGTATGCTACTTTTGAATTCTTGTGCAAGCTGGATTTCTATGTATTTGCTATATTTATTTTTCATGTGCTATTGTTCCTGGTAGATGTGTGACTTGTTAATTTAATTGTATGTTTGCAATCACATGGTAAGCTATATCCTGAATTTGATTCCAACTACACTTGCTGTTGGTCAAATTTTACCTCACCATTTGCGAAACCAAGTAAATATTAGATGGGGTTGGTCGCCACCACTGCACTCACACTTCTTCTAACTCCTTACTATGGTAAAACAATGAAACTTTATCTTCTTTAGCAGAGCAACCTAAACTTGACCCGTCTTTAGATTCCTGTAAAATTTTCTAGTTTTCAAATGCAGTTAACTAACTGAAATTACTCAACAGAATGGTTAAGCATGGGTTCTTAATCCTTTGCTGAGTTAAATTAAATCAAGTTTTTTTTTAATCCAGTTTTAAATTTGGTTATCTTTTTCAGGCTCTTTGGTGTCACTATTTGGCTCCATTGTTGGCGTAACAATGGTATGATGACATTTCATAGATAGTCATGAATTAAAGTTCTGTACAACTTATGTTCTAATGATTTCTTTCTTTTGTTTTTTCAGTCCCTTCTTATCCCATCTCTATGCTATCTTCGTATAAACATGGCTAATGTGTCCCTTTATAAGGTGTGTTTCTTTTTCCTTTTTTTTCATGTCAATTTAATTATTTTGTAGTTTGTTCTGCTGACTATATTTTTAATTTCATTTTTAATTGTAGGGAATATTCTCTCTTTTTTTCTCTCCTTGTTGGCATCTTTGCCATTGGTTTTGTAGCCTATCGGAGCATAGCAAGTCTCATGAGCGGTTAGGAGCAAGTGTTATGCTGATCTGTATCCATGACTTGATTCCTTATCATTTAGTTTTCTGTTGTTCATTGATATGTTGGCGCCTTAGTTGGACTAGTAGTGGTAGACAAACATTAGCTCCAGATGCTTTTTAGAGCTTTAGTTTTTAGCTCATGTAGTATAAATATCCATTGCAGTTACGGTTGTGGGTTAAAAATCACTTGAATCCATGAATGTGCATGTTCTTTGAAATATCCACTGAAAATTATAGTTTTTGATCCATGTAGTATCAATATCCTTTGCTGCACAGTTGGCACCTTTGAGTTGGCTTTTGAAAATCATAAAGAGTTACTTATGTGTGACTGTGTGAGTACTGCTTTTTGGGAATTGAAAACCCATGCTTAACCGTTCTGTTGCTGAGTTCAATACTAAAGTTTATCTAGCTGTGAGTAGTGCTTGATTTTGCTGACCAAATCCTCATAAAAGGATTTTGTTAGTATGTTTAAAACTACCATAACTATATTATTATGAATTATCACATATGGTAGTGATGAATCCATATCCAATTTTTTAATATTAACATTATGTGTTCTAATCAAGTCTTCTTCGAGCTGTTCGTTGCTTAGAAATCTTTTTAAGCTGCTAAGAAGGCTATTCTACTAAACATATCGTTTTAATTCTAATGAGGTCATCAATCGGTTTCACGCTGTGCTCCAAATCAAGCTAATTATTAAAATGTTGTTTCAGCCAAAGTAGGTAACTAAATTTGTAATTTCGGTTAAATGAATTACATACGTCATGACATATTAATTAGTTCATTTTTAATAAACATATGACTGTACATAATTAACAGTTGTATCAATCAATACAAAAGCATTTTCAGGCAGCCCAACATATATAGGTCGGAGCAATGTTGGTTTCAAAACCATCGGTCGAGTCTGACATAAGGATTCAAGAGCTAATAATTCCTGATTCACACTTTTGCATTTGTTCAGATTTCTTATGAAGTGTTGAGATATTTTTGGTTCAATTTAAGCCGTGGTCTTCTTTCGCATTTTTACGAAATAAACATCTAGTTTCGTAAGAGAGTAAAAAGTAGCCAAAAATGTGCAAAGTGATTTAAAATTGGTAAAGTCCATTAAATTTCTCTTTCGCTAATTAATACGTGCTACACCCGATCGCTCGGTGAGTCCGCTCCTGAAAGGAAGTCGGTTGTAGAAAAGCGGTTTGTATTATTCAAATTGCTTATTCATATCTACTTATTCGTATTTTCTCGAATATAAAATTGAGAAAAGAAATGGACAGGCCAAAAAAGAGAGAAATAAGAACAAAAAGAAGATTTTGTATATAACTCTGTAGCTCCCGTGTATGAAGGATGCTATTATCCCAATACTATTAGTTTTATTATTTTTTGAGTTTTACACGCATTTACTGTAACTTTTAATATATATTTGAATTGTTAGTATATACATACTTACTTATATACCATTATTTCATGGACAATCATATCAAAATTGCTAACCAACTTGAAAAAGACTCATATGCGACTAATGGAACCTGTTGATAGCCGATTATATATTCAATTTTTTACAAATTTCGTCCTTAAAATGTGCACCGTTTGTCCTTTACAGGTTACATAATTATTTTTTTATAAATTTCGTTCTTGTGGTTGTTCAAAATGTGCAATGTTAGTCCTTTACTAGTTATATATTAATTTTTTTACAAATTTCGTCCTTGTTGTTGTTCAACCGTTAGTCCTTGACAGGAAATGGTAATGATAATTAAGGCAATATATGCTTTCCTTTCCTTTTCCTGCCAATATACTTTCCTTTTTTCCCGCCAATATATACTTTTGCTATAAGGCAACATTAAATATCTATCCTACTTGACAATACCACAAACATGAAAATCATTTGACTGTAAAAAGTTAAATGGTACTAACTTCAAATGGTCATTCTATAACTTAACACTCATTTATGATAACTAGACGAGTACCCGTGCATAGCAACGGGATTTTATAGCGATAGATAGTTTATTGATAAAAAAAAATTATAGGTTATAAACGAAAAATAATAAAAGTTTGAAGATTTGGGAATTAAACATAATGTTTTGAAACCCGGTTCGACCCAAGTGGTTCAACCGGTTGAACCGTTCCGGGTGAAAAATGGGTCGATTTAAACCGGGACAACTTGCTAGGTTGGGTCAAAAACGGGTCAAATTAAACTGGGTCAACCCGCCGGGTTTTAAGCATCCCGGGTCAACCCGGTTTGTGTTTTAATTGGTTGTATTTAATTTGATAGATTTGTTTTTAATTGGTTGTACAATGTAAATAACTAATTGTATTTTTAAGTAATGGATAATGTTTTGAAACCCGGTTCGACCCGGAAGGTTCAAACAGTTGAACCGTTCCGGTCGAAAAATGGGTCGATTTAAACCGGGTCAACTTGCTAGGTTAGGTCGGAAATGGGTCAAATTAAACCGGGTCAACCCGCCGGGTTTGAAGCGTCCCGGGTCAACCGGTTTGTGTTTTAATTGGTTGTATTTAATTTGGTAGATATGTTTTTAATTGGTTGTACAATGTGAATAAATCATTGTACTTTTAAGTAGTGGGTGTTTTAATAAGGTTATTAATTACATTTCACTTTTCTCTCTCATTTGACCATTATTGAAAACTCAACATTTCTTGAAAACTCATCATTTCAATTGTTGACCATTTTTCCATTATATGTAGTAAAGATAAAATTACTAACCTAATCTGCAAACTTGAAAATGTAAATGCAAATGCATTTCCAAACACCACCTAATCTACAAATATGGAAATGCATTTGACTACAAAAAGTCAAATTGTCTTCGTACTAATTGCAAATGGTCATTCAATAATTTAACACTCATTGTATGATAATAACATTACTAACCTAATCTGCAAACTTGAAACTGCAAAAGCAAATACCGTTCCAAACACCCCCTAATATGCAAAAATGAAAATGCATTTGACTATAAAAATTCAAATAGTACTAACTAAAATGGTCATTCTATAAGTTAACACTCCTTCTATACTACCTGCAAAGCCATTTCCAAACACACCATAACCTAATCTCCAAACTGCAAACTTACCAACACTCATTCAACATCAATCCCTGCCATGCTATCCTCTTCATCAAATAGGCTACATTCTCTATGACCCCAAAACACATAAAATACACAATCAAATAGGCTACATTTTACATAAGTTATTTCCAAACATATCCTAAGCTGCTGCAAGAAATGCAATTGACAATAAAAGTCAAATGGTTATTATACTACCTATAAGCCATTTCCAGACACACTCTAACCTAATCTGCAAACTTACCAACACTCATTCAAGATTTGCAGACACCTCCTAATTTGCAAAAATGAAAATGTACTTGACTATAAAAAGTCGAATAGGCTACATCAAATACGCTAATCTAATCTATAAACTGACATCCTATCATCTTCATCAAATAGGCGACCCCCTAATCTGCAAACACCCCCAATACACCCTAACCTAATCTGCAAACTGCCATCCTATCCTCTTCATCAAATAGGCTATATTCTCTATGACACACTAACCTGCAGACCCTACACGAGAATCTAACACATCCCAACCAAATGAAAACAATTCATCTCTTACACTAGAATTAATACCATAAATCATAATAGTTAAAATAGAGTTAATTCACTAAAAGTTATAACAATTAAACTATAGTTAATTACATCATAAGTCATACTAGTTAAAAGTCATTGTTTTCACCTTACCGCCATCAAAATATATAACAATTAATCCAAACACATAACACTTAAATACATAACATAGTTTTTACATCACCGTTAACACAACCTAAGACTTCAGTTTTTTGAGGCTGGCACATACCACTTCTTCCTATTACTGCTTGAGCAACCCACCCTTGCTTCAAGACCTAGTACACAATTTGTAATTTTAACATCACTTTTTGGTCTCTTAATCCCACTTTTAGGATCTCTAAGAACAAGGGTGCCAAAAAAAATTAAGTGGATGCCTTTCCTTTTCTCTTTACCTTGCTCACCCTTGAAGTGGAAGCCTTTACCCCCTTTCCCTTTACCCTGCTTGCCATTGAAGTGGAAGCCTTTCCCTCCTTTCCCTTTACCTTCCTGTTTGTTTCATCATCATTGTCTGATTAATTTCGAAAAAAGACAATATCATCAGATAAAGAAGTAGAATCATGACTGTCTGAAGAAATGACATCATCGTCATAATCATCATCTCATAATGATGATGACATCAACATCCTTTTCCTTGGAGTTGGATTCTACCAAAAAAAAAAAAAAAAAAAAAAAAAAAAAAAAAAAAAAAAAAAAAAAAAAAAGACATAAGAATCAAGTTGTCAATATACTACAACTCTTAATGAAAAGCAATCATTTATTTCTAAAATAGAGAAAGGGGTGTTTGGTTGAAGTGAACAAAAGTGGATATACCTTTATTCTGTTTTGCCTTGCTAAACACGTATTCTACATTTTCTATCCTGTTTTTAATAGATCATTTATGCATTTAAAATAAATACATAAAATGGAAGTCTCGCGTTATAGTGTGTGACCCCGTGATCTCGTATATTATTGGCAGTATCTAATTGTGTTATATAACGCATATAATTTTACAAAGATATGTTTTGTTAAAGGGTAAATGATCAGTATTGTCAATGACAGCTAGATTATCTGCAAGAAAGGGATCTATGACGCATTTTCTTTGTATAACCAACCATTCCTCTAGCTTTCTACAAGTTTTCAATGCTTTTTTCCTTTTGTCTAACTCAGTGCAACCTCGTATTGGTTGTTTCACGTTGATTAAAGTTTTTTTAGGTAAAGGGCCTTCACCCGGTAAACTATTACTACCTAAAAAAAAAGAAAAGTACAATGGAATGTGGTTGAAATATCACATTAACCTCAAGCAACCATTTGAACAACCACTAAATCATTCATGAAAGGCCATAAATAATCAACTAGCTACACACAACTAGAAACCACAACAAAAACAAGCAAAAACTAAGACACATCAAACTTTATGCTAAACAAAGGAACAACAACCTATCCAAGTCTAATGTCATGGATGGCAACAGCCTTTAATTGGGCCACAGATATACCACAACCATCAAAGTAATCATCTTCATGGTCAATGTTGTAACACCCCCAAAATTTGATACATCGGAAGACTTAATCAAGCTTTGGGGTGCTACTATGATTGGCACACAACACAAGCATAAGAAAACATGATAGCATTACCCGTTAATTAAAGCCTTACATCTCAAGTAATTTAAGTCTACATTTATTCCCAAAATCCGTAAGTAAGCCCATAATAAAACATAAGGTAGGTCCCCAAACAAGTTATCAGAGTCTTAATTGATCTTTCACCCATGTCGCTTGCCAAGCCTTCAAACACTAGCTATCCAATGTAGATATCATCTGTCACCTGAGAAAACATGCTAAAAAGGTCAGCTAACGCTGGTGAGTTCATAAGTTTGCTTGACTAATAATAGTTGACCAAATTATTTAATAAATTTGCTATATTGATCTAAATCATGCAACTCTCAATCCCCAAACATAAGCATCACAGTCCGCAATATAATTCCTATAGGTGCACCGTATAGTCCCGCACTAGTTGCAGCACATACGTATATAATCCCGCACAAATGCAGCACATACAGTAATAATACCACACAAATGCAGCTAAGGTTAACATAGCAAATATATTAAAAGCATAAATAACATTTGGTCCGGCAAAACGGTTTTGCATGTTCTCTCACCCCAAGTTTCAAATATAATAATATAATTGCAAAAGTGGGGCTATGAAACTCACCTCGATCAAGCAAAGCACAATACACAAGTCTATAGTAGTAAGGCACAACAACAACTAATAATTCACGGCACTAAGGACTCGGCACGACCTAATAATATAAACTAGCATTAACATCTATTTCGAAAGTGTACAAATTTCCAAAAGTTAACTATTCCCAAGTATATCCCACTTTCAATTCCAAAATATTCTTATTAAATCCTTTTACTAGTGTTTGATATCATTGTACGTAGTGGTGACACAACATTGACTCAAGTGTACACACGCCAAACAAATGACCAAAACGTAAACGACTCACAAAAACCAACAATAACGAACACACCGAGTTGTTGCAAATTCCCAATTTTATTATAATACTAACTACTCATCAAAACAAGATCAAGGTCAAGTGATTAAATTTTAAAGCTTAATAAAGTATCCGGACGAATTGTCAGTTCCTTACGGAATTCATCACTCGATAAGTCTAAAATTTCCTTCGACTTGCTTATTAAATTAAAAAAAAAAAAAAAAAAAAACACTAATCACAATAATGGTAAGTAATAAGGATAGGTCGCACACTAATAAATTCTTCCAACATACTTATCGGGTCCTTATTGGGCTTGTCAACCCAGTAAGTCGGCTTACCATGTAGGTCGGGTATATCAATGTCAAACAATCCGTAACTTGACAATAATTACTTTTAACATTAATATTTCCATAAGTGGTATTCCTCGATTCACGTGCCCTCAAAATATTTAATAACTCGTATATTTTTCTATTTATTTTTTTATTTAATTCTTCCTTTTTTTTCCTCAAAAATATTAAATAATATAACAATTGTTAATTAATATTTTTAAGTTATTATTATTATTATTATTATTATTATTATTATTATTATTATTATTATTATTATTATTATTATTATTATTATTATTATTATTATTATTATTATTATCATCATTGTCATTCCCCTTTTTGCACTTTTGTCATTTATATTTCTAAACTTAACATACATCGAGTCATCTTATGTTTCGAGTCACAATTCCGAGTTTTATTATTCTTGGGTCAAATAGTCAACCATAATAGATTAATAGTCGCAAGTCCAAATATAAGTCTATATCCATTTTTGGCTTGTCGAGGCCACGCCGAGACTACAAAGTCTCGGTGGCACTCGACGTTGCTCAAATCATCACAATTATACTTTAAATCTCACAATAGTACTTCCAAGCCCAACAATATTAACCAACATTAATCGGCCTAATTCCTACGGCTCGATTAACCAAATTCCAAATCCAAATCCAAATCCAAGTTCCAAGTCTCACCCTCGACAACATCAATATTAACAACAACAACAATTTCAATCATCACCGTGCCGAGACCATGAAGGTCTCTGCTTCGAACCGTGGTACCCAAAACAGACCAAACGGCCCCGTGGGGTCTCGGCCAAAATCCAAACATAACCATGACCACTTGCAAAAATTTAAAACTAAACTAAAATTAAACCAAGTGAAATTCGGACTAGATCCAAAACTCGACCAAGGGTTATCAACCAAAAAAAAAATAAACAACAAAATTATAAACGAAACCAAACACAACCTTAAGCTCAGAATAAGCTCGAGGGAGCTTATTCCGGTCTCGTTACAGGGCTACTCGACTCAAACCAAAACCAAACACCAAAAACGTGACCACAACCAATGATACCAAGCCTCTAATAACACTTTTTGTTTGTTGATTAACCCACCTATTTCAACCCAAACCTACTCGAAATAATTAAAACAACTCGTTATGTACGAGTTTGAATCCACACTGTATCACACTGGATCTACACGAATCTTTGCTAACAGGGAGTGGTGATGGTGGAGTTTTTGGGCGCGTGTGGGTGGTACACGGACTAAGGTGGTCAAGAGGGAGAGTTTGGTGGTGGCCGGAGGTGGGGTGTGGTTTTTATACCCCTCTTGTGCCATTATTGTCAACCCTACAAACTACAAGGACCAAACATGTAACTCGGGCAAGGGGCCTAAGTCTCAAGTTGTTAATCTTTTCATTATTTATTCCCGAGGCTCGTTTAAGCCTTATAAAATTTTCTCGAGACCTTTTAACTTACGCCATTAGTTTTAAAATCAGTTTTCCACGAAAAATGACTATAAATATGTATATCTTTGCTAAAGACGCTAATATTAACTTGTTAAACGTATTATTGGGTTTATATTGTGCTAAATCACGTAGTGCTCAACTCAAGGTAAACAGAAACTTCACTCATCACACAACCATAATTCCAAATAACATTTCCAATAATCCAAATAAATTCCAATAACTTCACAAACACGGACTTCTTAATAATTATATATATGTTTCTAAACACAATGCGATATTTAAATTGACTCCCAAAATTACCGGTTGTCACAATTGCAATCACATGTACCATCTTCAATTGCTTCAAAAGATTCCTCTCGTTCCCTCCACTAACAAAATAATTAGTCTCGTTAGGATATTCCAGAACTTCATCATCGTCACTATCATAAACAACCACATTATCCACATTAGAGAATGAGTTACTCACCTTGGTTGAAGAAGTACAAGTAGAGGAAGAAATACTAGGCTTAGTAGCCGCATCCTGCTTCTTCTCTTTCAAATCACTCGCAAGCTGAGCTTCATTATTATGATCACCCGAATAATCAACCTTTTTAAGAGGTTTACCATCATCATCCACAAGAGTAACTTTCCCATCAATAATTAGCTTTTCAAGCTTCCCAATTTTCTCAACAATAGGAGTAGTACTCGTGCTACCATAATCACCCAAAGCAATATTGCTATCGGGACCTCATGTAGGATCAATCACAAGTTCTAAAACAGAATCTTGCTCCTTAAGCACATCAAAACTAATTTTCAATTCAAACAGTTTAATATCATCCACTTTGTTATTGTTCTTACCTTGGACATCACGTAAAGGAGATGTACAACAAGTAGGATTTTTATCACGTGATTCCAAATTACCTCTTGGCTGAGAAATGAATTGGGAAAACATTTAACACAATTTTTTTTGAAAGGCTAACACGTAACACAGTTAAAATTGTCAAAAAGTTGAATCTGGAAGTTTACAAAGTTTGATCAGAATAACGAGTTGACAAAGAGAATTTCTTTGGCTTTTAGAACTGTCAAAGAAAAAAGTAGGAGAAATAATGGGTATAAACAAAGAATAAAGACCAAAAAGGCTACCCTGGAGATAACATATTTGCTGCCAACAACAGTGTGTAAAATTAATATCATATTCTTAAAACTTCTAACCTAAAAAAGTAATTATGTAACACTCATTATTTTGATTCTAATTTGAAATATTTATTTACTAGATTTCATATATAATTGAGAGTTTGGTATGATAAAGATTAAAAAAAAAAAAAAAAAAAGAAAAAAAAAAAGAAAAAAGATTGAATAAGTCAATTTTGGTAATTCATCTTTTTTATTAAGATGAAAAACACATTTACATCTTCTTTTAAAAAAAATAATATTTCACAAACCGTTTATTGTTAATTAAATCTATTTACACGCTCATGTCGAGCATATAATCATCTTTCATTAGAGGGGGACCTCTATATATTATCGAAAAATTATTCTTTGAGGATTTTTTTTTTTTTTTTTTTTTTTGAGTTTTGAAATTTATTACTTGAAGAATTACATGTGGTTTGTAATATGAGTAATCAAATGTGATTTGTGATTTCAAATTTAAAAATCATATCTCAAATCACATATGATTTCGTATTGTTTAATATTTAATATCTACAAAAGAACGGAAAAAGATTGTCGAAAATGTATCGAAATACTCGTCTACTAAAAGGTAAAAGATTCTCATTTCGAAAGTGTATTTTTTAAAAAAAATGAAAAACCTATTTTTTTTGGGTAAAGGGATTATACCCGATGAAATAAAATGAATAACCTATTTGTCTATTTATTCTTTGATTTTTTGTTTATATTTATTGAACTCATCCTAAATGGAAAAAGAAAACAAAACGTATAAGATAAATAATGATTAACTAATAAGGACAAAATAAAAAATAAAAAAATAATAAAAAATGTAAAAAGAATGAAAAGGTAATGATTGTCAGGATAATTTAAAATCTTGATAAAAAATCGAGAAAACATAACATTATGATAATCATTTTTTATATTTAGTGGATCTTCGTCTATTTAGAGTCGCCCTNAATTACATGTTATTTGTAATATAAATAATCAAATGTGATTTGTGATTTCAAATTTAAAAATCATATCTCAAATCACATATGATTTCGTATTGTTTGATATTTAATATCTACAAAAGAACGGAAAAAGATTGTCGAAAATGTATCGAAATATCCGTCTACTAAAAGGTAAAAAATTCTCATTTCGAAAGTGTATTTTTCGAAAGTGTATTTTTTTTAAAAAGTGAAAAACCTATTTTTTTTTTGGGTAAAGGGATTATACCCGATGAAATAAAATGAATAACCTATTTGTCTATTTATTCTTTGATTTTTTGTTTATATTTATTGAACTAATCCTAAATGAAAAAAGAAAACAAAACGTATAAAGATAAATAATGATTAACTAATAAGAACAAAATAAAAAATTAAAAAAAAATAAAAAATGTAAAAAGAATGAAAAGGTAATGATTGTCAGGATAATTTAAAATCTTGATAAAAAATCGAGAAAACATAACATTATGATAATCATTTTTGTATAATTAGTGGATCTTCGTCTATTTAGAGTCGCCCTTAATTAAAGTTGTCCACAAAATTTTCCAACATGCAAGAAGTTTATCTATCATCACTGGACCGTCGATGACATGCCTCCGTCTATGCAGGGAGCCAGGGAGGTGAACTTCACTTACAAGTTACAACTATCGTATTACTTGAAGAAGCATACAGGGGCAGCTCGAGCCTTCTAGAGGCCTAATGCGAAGTTTAAATGGCCTTTTCGATAATTTTACTTTCTTTTGCTTATTATTAGCTTTTCGCTTCATCCGATTAATAAAACATTCGTCTTTAAACCAAAAACACAATGAGAGCCTAACACTTGATTGAAGATAGAAAAAAACTAATACACAGAAGGAAAAAAAAAACATAATTTTTTATGATAATCTATAAGTAGGGTTAAAGAACCGAACCGGCACGAACGAGGCTCGCTCTTGTTAGTTAGTTTAGGTTTAACCGAACAAACGAACTAATATGAACACATTAACAAACGGAGATTGTTGTTCATTTTATTTACAGTAGAAGTCGTTAGAATTTGTAGCAATAATGAGCTTAATTTAATCATTTTCTAATAATAAAAGATGGCCTAGTTGTGCTTCTTAAACTCAAATAAGAACTTGATCGAATGGACCTATAAAATAAACAAAAACTAAGCAAACATCCTTAATATTTTCAGCAGTTTTAGCAACCGAGGCCTTTTATATATCGAGACCTCATGATAATCCTCATGAAAATATGCAACCGACTATATATATTCATAGAAGGGCATTTGAAAATCAGGGGCCTTAAAGATTTTGGGGCCTAAAGCGGTGGCTTTAGTAGCTTTACCCTTTAGCCACCACTAGAAGCATATTAACTAGACACTTTACCATGTTTACCTCAGATATTTAAATTGGAATGTCTCGAGGCCCAGGGCCGTTTTTGGGAGGAATCTCTAATCAAGTTACTTGTAGCTAGGCCAATGCTTCTTTGGCTTTGTCAATGCTCCAGTCTTTAAGAACATATATGTCCCTTCAATTCATCAAGATGATATTTTGATTGATGTTGAGAGTTGCACTCGACAAAATGGACAGTGAGAGACAGCGGATGAGCATCGCTGACATAGCACGTGACCACAGGGAGCTACCGTTATATCAATTTCATTGGCAAGACATATTTGACATAGCAATGCTGCTTCAGCTGTCTTGGCTTCTATTGTTGCTATCTCTAATTTTTCCTAGAAAAGGCACAAGGAATAAATAATCAGTGTCTATAGGTAGAATAACCCCAGGCTTCACATATATGAAACACCATATATACTAATCCCAAGCAATTGAAAAGCATGGCGTAACACAGTTAATTAAAGTATTGAGCAGCACCTGGAAGAAGTGTCCATTTTTACTAACAAATCATATGATTATTAGTATCTTAACAAGATTAGAAGAGTTACATCATACATGATACACTGAAATGTTCTTTATCTTCCAAAGGAAACATGGTTTATGCAATATATGGAAGTGGAGTTTAAGCCATAGCTGATAGTATCAGAAATTCTTTAGAGCCTTCCGAATCAATTCAGCATTATCCATGTATCAATTCAGCATTAGAAATTCTTTATACTAGTTATATATATTATATAGATATATTGATATAATTATAAATTATTAATTTTTGTTATAGATAGATTATTATATATTACAGATTATAGAAAAGTAAGTTCCATACCTGCTTAAGCACAAGTGCTACCTGAGATTCCTCTAATCGTTCTTGCAGGGATAGTGTTGCTTTGAGGAGGTACTGCTTGCCCGTGTCAATTCTGATTCCGGCACCAGACAGCATCTCTTCAATTACTTGAGCAAGCTCGTGAGCTGATACACGACCATGCTCAAGTTCTTTAGGTGATTGTCTCTGTCATATAAGAACAAATACGTATTATTTTCGGGTAAAGGGGATTACCCCGATAAAATAAGAACAAATATGTATTATACAACCACTGTTTCTGTTCATAAAACTAGTCGCAGTGTACTACCATTACATTTATGCAATTTCCAGGTTGCCAATTGTACTGCAGATGTATATTACAAGTACTGAAATTACTGTAGCTACACTTATGCCACTTCAAATTTCCTTAAAAGACTATAAAGATTGTCACTTTAGATGAAAATAGTGATGGCTGAGTGACCTTAATAGGGACCAAGGTGCTGAATTTCTTTTAGAAATGCTACTTATTCTTTATGGTTTTAGAAATACAAATTGTGTGATTGCCTTCTAGGCTTATTTTATGCAAATACTAATGGTTCTTAAGAATTTGTATTAATAAATGAATGGTTAAGTGGGTAATCTTTCAAGAGGGAGGTGATGTCTACACCATTTTTTGGTGCATACCAACATAATTTGTTCAATGCAGTGTTGTAAAGTGTGTTGTATAACACTATAACTTGTACAAAATGACGCCTGATTAAAAAAAGGTGTAGATATCACCTCTCGAGGTAGTTAGAAAGCTCGAATCAATTCGTCCGTTGCTAAAGTCATGGTTGGGAACCACGAATTCAGTTTGCATAAAAGATGGCTAGAAGATGTGGTTAGCAACCAACTCATTAGTAATTTTACAATGCAAAAATACAAAGTGGTATTTCTGAAAAGCGGGTCCAAATTTGTATCTTTTGTAAAATTAATTCGCATTACAGAACCATGACTACAACTCTGTGAAATGTAATATCCAAAACTTTCAAGTTTTAACATCATTAGGCACACAAAGCTAATAGGTAAATTCAGAAGACTCTCAGGACACGAACAGCTAGCCTTACCAGTCAAATAGAAAATAAATAATCTAAAATAGTTTCAATTCTTTAAAACATTGCATTTTTTGGATACACAAGAGTGTAAATGGATTGTTCTCTAACCTTTCAGGCATCTACAGGTATGAAGAGCACCAAGTTAGACTTATTACCTATCCCATTGAGTATACTAACTCCTTTGTGCTACACAAAATAATGTCCAACAAAATTTTATGATGATCAAATGAAAGGAATGCACATATTTTACCAATTTACATGCTAATTAATATAGAGATAATGGAAATCCAAACTTAAGGCATACTTTTCTTTAGTTAAAAAGATGTAATGCATTCAACGGAAGAAATTGCTACTGCATCTAATATTTAGATTCAATACTGGTTTTGAAAATTACAAGTGGTGCTTCACATAACAGAAAAATGATTTTCGTAGGAGGTTGTATGTAAAATAGTGAGGCAACAAACCTGATTTCTCCACTCCAATCTTCCAGAGTTGAATGGTTGCTTTCCACATATACTGGTTACCTCGGACATCATAAATGTTGAGGCTTTGGAGCCAATTGAGAAATTTCCAAACCAGAAAATGTGGGAAGAAATAATACTTCTAGTCTTCCCGGGAGAAGTTTCAAGATTCACTCTATAGAGTGTTTGCCATGCTGACGGTCTTACATCCTCGGTAATTCTACCATACTTCAGCTTCTCACCATTGTGAATTTGCCAGGCCACTATCTCTCCTTTGTAAAATGGTCTTGTTGGTTTAAGTTGCACTTTTCTGGCATCTTCGGGCAGTATGTCCCTGCCAAGAAAACCAGTACCACAATCCACAATATCCATCATTTTTTCATCAGAAGAAATTTTGAGGATATCAACAATTGCAGTTTCAGAGTCTTGTGGGCATTGGATTAGTGAACCAATGGGTAGTGGGACTGAAGAGCCCAAAACATGGCTCACAACAATTGCAACAAGATCGATAAGTGATACATAACTTGGTGGTTCAGCAATTAGTATACAAGTATTTGAACGATCAACATAGTAGAGGGCTCGATGACTGGACCCGCTTTCCCATTCAGGGAGAATGGAATCCTCGGATGTACAAGTGATATTCAAAGACATTGGGAGGAGCCAAAACTGGGAGTAGATGCACTGAACAAATTGCAATCTTTGAGCAACGCATTCGAGTGATCTTTGTAGTGTTGGGAAATCTAGATATTTAGACAGTCGAGGAAATCCAGAGATATTGTTAATGACACGAAATACTGCAACCTGAAATGACCTACTTAGCAGCTTTAGTCTGATGGAAGCCAATGAAACAGACCCAATCCATTCAAGAGTCTGAAGGTGTTCAACAGGATCAAGCTCCTGGAGAATAAGTGAATCGCTGAGACCAATTGTAGCAAAAAAAAGTGATAAACATTGAAAATAAAGTGGACAGAAACATGCCCTGCATCCAGAATAGTATGCAGCATCTTTCAATCTCTTTCTATAAATATGTACACTTTTTAGTAAGCATTGGAAAACAAAAGTATTTCAGTATGTATATATAATTATATATGTTCTAATGGTGAGAAGTACAAGATCCACAAGGTTGGTAGTTTTAAAGCTTATTGATGACTCAAAAGAGACTATGTTGCTTATCATGCATGACAACCGGTATACAAAGAGATTGTTTAGCTTGATTAGTTCAAGTGTGTACCTCCGCAACAACATCGGAAAGCTTTCTTATTCCAAAGGCTAAACACAACCTCTCTGAAACATCATGGTGAACAAACCTCAATTTCGATGAATCAATATATTTCATATAGTGACAGCCATATGGATCAATGTATACACAGGACTTTGAAAGAGTAAGTCGACAAGCATCGTCTGGGACAACCAGCTTTGATTCCCAGTTGGATCTATCTGATTTCTGCTGCTCTATGGTTTCATTATAGATAAACTGAAGAATTTCAATCACTGCACGGAGTTCATTTGGATTAAGACGTTGATTATGACAGGATTCTTCAAAATTTAAAAGAAACATCATTGCAGAAGAAATAGAGAGTGTGTCATGAAGCCCCAGCTCTTTCAGAATTTTCACGAACGGCAGATAGTTTGAAGGAAGTTCAAATGCAAGTGGAGAAAGGTCTATTGTCAAATGAGACAAAAGAAATTTACAGTTGGCTCTGTATGTCACATTAGCAACTGGAATGAATGCCACGTTCCCCAACTTCAATAAATCTGAGTAGAACAAAATGAGATTAGCTATCACACAAGTCGGATGCTTACATTTTTATTTTCCGACACATGGAAATCAAAATATAGTTGAATAAAGAGAGTGCACCTAAATTAATAATTACGGAGTAGTGTATTTATACACATGCATTACTACTTGGGCCAGCTCACACATCAAATACAACTTATTCAATGCTGCAACTTATTCAATGCTTACATTTTTAATTACGATTTTAGTCATTTTGTAAAAGAGAGTCTCTTTCTGGCTGGTGCATCTTCCAGGTTCAGTTCATTTCACTCCGTATTAAATTTTTATAGTTTGAGCCGAAGTTGTTTCCACATTCATGTAAATATTACTACATACTCAAATATCCTCTGATGTTAGGACACATTCTACTGTAATGCATGTGATTGCTTATGCAACCAGCCAACCACACCCCTGACCCGCGACATCATTGGGTAAGCACTCTGCTGCATTATTATGATTTGCAAATTTCATGTAAATATTACTCAATCTTAGGACACATTCTACCGTAATTCATGTGATTGCTTATGCAACCACACCCCTGACCCGCGACATCATTGGGTAAGCTCTCTCTGCTGCATTATTATGATTTGCAGATTTCGAACAGAAGCCATAACTTTAAGGGTTTAAAATTTCGGATCAGATTTGGTGAAAAAATTATACATCAATATTAAATAGCTTGAGCCAAAGTTTGTTTAGCTAACCACAATTTTACTAAGTGCAACAAGCTCCCACTTATAATAAACAATTTGTTCTCCCTCCTTAAGATCCATTCCAAATACCCTCCTTCCTTTTATACTCGTATCTCATTCACATTAACTATGTTTTTTTACATATAAAGGCTCATTACGAAGCTCTCACAGTCTCACTAAAGACTACGTAACCATGTAAAGCCTTTATCATACTAATTACATCTATCGATAATTATCTATGTCAAGTTAGTGAAAACTCATTTTTGCACTAAGTTTTCCAAAATCTTCTAGTATAAAGTTTTCAATGATTACAATACCAACAGATCCCAACCTTGTCCAAGAATGTTATCTCTAGACTAAAAACTATATAACATCTTTTTTTTCCATTTCCATGTCTAATTCTTATGTTGGAGCATATCCTTCACTTGACTATTGTCTTTTTCGTCTTATTTTTAGTAGCAAGCGAAACAAAAGAACAAAATAAGTATGAAAATAAGGATACAAATTTATCAAACAAATTAATACAAGTGATTCAGATTTGCATATATCCATGTTTGATTCAACTAGGATTCATGTATTTAACCGCCTGCTATACTTTACTTATCAGAACAAGAGAAAAAAGAACAAGATTACCTGAGGTANACTCTCTGCTGCATTATTATGATTTGCAAATTTCATGTAAATATTACTACATACTCAAATCTTAGGACACATTCTACCGTAATTCATGTGATTGCTTATGCAACCACACCCCTGACCCGCGACATCATTGGGTAAGCTCTCTCTGCTGCATTATTATGATTTGCAGATTTCGAACAGAAGCCATAACTTTAAGGGTTTAAAATTTCGGATCAGATTTGGTGAAAAAATTATACATCAATATCAAATAGCTTGAGCCAAAGTTGGTTTAGCTAACCACAATTTTACTAAGTGCAACAAGCTCCCACTTATAATAAACAATTTGTTCTCCCACCAATGTGGGACAAAATTTAACCCTTTTTCCCTCCTTAAGATCCATTCCAAATACCCTCCTTCCTTTTATACTCGTATCTCATTCACATTAACTATGTTTTTTTTTACATATAAAGGCTCATTACGAAGCTCTCACAGTCTCACTAAAGACTACGTAACCATGTAAAGCCTTTATCATACTAATTACATCTATCGATAATTATCTATGTCAAGTTAGTGAAAACTCATTTTTGCACTAAGGTTTCCAACATCTTCTAGTATAAAGTTTTCAATGATTACAATACCAACAGATCCCAACCTTGTCCAAGAATGTTATCTCTAGACTAAAAACTATATAACATCTTTTTTTTCCATTTCCATGTCTAGTTCTTATGTTGGAGCATATCCTTCACTTGACTATTGTCTTTTTCGTCTTATTTTTAGTAGCAAGCGAAACAAAAGAACAAAATAAGTATGAAAATAAGGATACAAATTTATCAAACAAATTAATAAAAGTGATTCAGATTTGCATATATCCATGTTTGATTCAACTAGGATTCATGTATTTAACCGCCTGCTAAACTTTACTTATCAGAACAAGAGAAAAAAGAACAAGATTACCTGAGGTAGATAGTGTAACCCAAATTTTGTCTAGATACTCGAGTACCTGAAAAGTAGCTTCTTCAATAAAGTAGACGCATGAGTTAATACACCACCCCTCATCCTGCAATGCTATTAGACTAGTTAAAAATATAATCCACCTGAGCCTTTAATATCCTGAAGAAACAGATCATATGTAACTATATAACCTGCAGGTGCTTTAAAACTATAGTAAAAGGAGGAGGGCTTCTTAGTTGAAGAGCTTCCCAAGAGTACTCTGGTGGAACCAAATTTTCTCTTGAAAGTATGGGAGCAGCACACCATGCAAGAGACCAATCTTTCAACAAAATGGCTTCACTGTATGAACAAAGGACTCTTTTAACACCTTTCTTTCCACGCTCTAATGCGAACCATCTTTCTGCAGGAACGCATGCAATCTTACCAAGAATTTGAAACAAATTATTGCCATTAAAAACTTCAAAGTTTCTAAATATCGCAATCATAAGAGTTTCAGCCAAAGATATAATTTCTAAAGATACTTCGTTTTTCGTGTTTGACATACTCTCAGCTCCAAGAAACTCTACTTTTCTAGCACATTTAAGAAGAATATCAGCATCACGCGTGTTCTGGAGACCTATTTTCCTTAGTATGTTAAGCCATCCATCTGAAATAAACCTTTCTCCAGGAAACTTATTAGCTTCATCCGAGAATAGTGACAATAACAATGCATCACAAGGATCAAACATGTCTGTGGGTTTATGTGCTTCTCCATCAACACTTTTTACAAATTTGGTATCTTTTAATGCTTCAATGACTGAAGAATCTTGTTGTAGATCATTCCACATTGTATAAATAAATATCAATATTTCCTCCTGTTCTAACGGATGCTTCTCTTCGAACCCAACCAACACCTGTTTCTCTTTCAAGTCATATTTCTCAACAAGCTTCTTATCTCCACTTTGCCGCAAAGTTAGGCATGATACCGCTAAATCTATTTCATTAAACTGTGTAATTAAGACATTGTTATTATTATCAAGATCCAACACTACATCATCCCATGTCGAAGTTCCAAACACGTGTTTTTCTGAGTCGTTAGCCCAAACTCCTTTAGAGCAAAAGCAACCCATGAAAGCTCCAAACAAGAAACTTTTCAATTCAGATCAAACCCTCTATCCAAACCATACTTAATCATTGAAAGTCTATCATGAACGATTTATTTCAAGAATAATAGACAAATTCATGAATACCTACTTCCTGAAATATAAATATAATATAAACGTGATTTACCTCAAAATCTTTCTAGGTGCAATTTCAAAATGCAAAGGGTTGAATGGCGAATCTTTGCACTCAAAACCGTAATTAACTTTTAAAAAATCGTTCATTAGTTCAACGCGTACAAGAAATCTCTATGTTTTGGGAGAATATATATTTAATTGCCCCTCAAAGAAATATATAAATAAAATATACATGGTATGATCCAGATTCAAGAATAACTGTGACATTGAATTCACGAACGTTGAAGAGAAACTTCAAAAGCTAATTGAGTACTTACGATGTATGTGTGTGTGTAAATTGGTGGATGTGGTTGTTAAGAAATAAAAAGCTTTTGAAATATTTGCGAGTCTTTTTTAATGTTTTTGGCTAAAATCCTACCCGCATACTGTTTTGACCATAATTTTTTAAATGTTTCTGATTAACTGACATTGTCATCGTCATTCTTTTCGTTTTTCAATTATGAACAAAACGCCACCAAGGTCATCTCAGTCGGTTGTTGGACCGCCATCAAGCATCGTCGAAAGCCGAATGTAGTAAAAATAAATTGTCTACTTCTAAATTTATTATTATTATTATTATTATTATTATTTTTATTTTTTTTTGCTGTTACTGTTATGCATAATAAGATTAACCTCCGCGTGCAACAAATTTGTTATATACTTTTGCTACTTCTTTTATTTGCTTTTGTTGCTACTAGAAGAATTGCTTCCGCTTGCTGCAAGATTTCTTCATCAATAAATTATTGCTTTAATTGTCATAATGGTTCTTTTTAGTTAAGTTTTATTTAATGTTTTACTTTTCTAATCTTATTCGAGTTTTCGCATTTTGTCGCTCATATAGCGTATTAGAAGATAGATGAAGGGCCAAGCCCAGTTGTAGGCGTATGGTTCATTAGGGTTATGGTACCTTTGTAATCCTATAAATAATGATGAATAGTAAAGCTATACTTATAGGGTTTATATCAGTTAACCTCGCTGTGTTCTCGAGTTAGTTTTATAAAAGAAAAGAAGAGAAGAGAAAGGTGAGAAAAGAAAGGAAGAGAATCAAACTCACTTCTCTTCTCTTCCTTCCTCTTCCTCCCAAAAGTGAGAGGAAGATTTTATAACATAAAAACCCTCAATCTTCTTCCTTTTATTTCTTTCCTTTTATTTTCTTTTCTCTTGTTAAAAAAATCTTGAGAGCACAAATAAATTTTACTAGTTCTTTTCATTTCTTTTCCTTTCTCCCGTAAATAAATCTCGAGAACACACCTAGAGTCCCGAGTTTTGAATGAAAGAAAGAAGGAGATGAGACAAAAATGGAAAGAAAATAGTAGGAGAGAAATTCAATTTTAATTTTGTACATTGTGTCCCAAGTTGGGAGAGAAAAGAACATAATCATATTGATTTCACAATTCATACCCTTTATTGCATATAAAATTTATGTTTTATAATAGCACATTTAAATCCTTTTTTATCAAAATTTCATAAAATATTTTCTTTCAAATCATCTCACATGCGGGAAGTTTTGGAGAAACCTTTAACCGAATTTAATCTTCTCTCCTTAAAAACTCAAGAACGCAAATTTATTTGTTTTCACAATATTTCTTTTTTCTTCTTTCAAAAGTAAAATTGAAAACGCAGTTTTCATTTTTTTTTTGGAACATTTTAGGGTGCCTTGCACTACACCAAAATGTGGGTTCGGGGACGCCTCATTTTTTTGGGTCGACATTGTAGTCCCTAATATTGCAATGGTCCAACTTCTTTTTCAGCAAACATAGCAGTCAAACAATTTTTGTTGGCCCACTATTTTTGGGACGACAATGTCGTCCCAAAGTGTTAAATATCTGGTTCCTTTTTAAAAGCTTTTAAGTAAATTTATTAGATTTTCACGAAAATAAAAACATTCCGCCAATTTTGTTTTTGCCCGCCAAACCCTTAGGGACGTCAATGTCATCCCAAACCGTATGTATATGTTTTTTCAGTATTTAAAAACTTTTTAAATCAATATTTATTTTTCAAAACAATTTAAAAACTTTGTAAAAAACCGGGGTGATAATGTCGTCCCATATTTTTAAAATATTTAAAATAACAATTGTAATCCAATAATCTATCTAAAAATACTTATATCTAAATTAATTTTAAAAAATTATTTAATTTAAATACTTTTATTTAATATATAATTAAAATTAAATAGTTTATATTTAAAATTAAATACTTTAATTTAAAATTAAATACATTTATAAAATTAGAAAAAATATTTAATTTAAATACTTTTATTTAATATATAATTTAAAATTAAATACATTTATATGTTAAATGAATGAGTCAAGATGTTATGGATATACATAATATGTTAAACGAATGAGTCGATATGTTATAGTTATACATAACATGCTAAACGGATGAGTCGAGGTGTTATGGATATACATCCCATGTTAAACGGATGAGTCAAGATGTTATGGATATACATAATATGTTAAACGAATGAGTCGAGATGCTATGGTTATACATGAGATGTTAAACAAATGAGTCGAGATGCTATAGATATATACATAACATGTATTTTAATGCATTTGTCATGTCCTGAGTTGAATAATGTAACTTTTTGATATATCATTGTAGTTTAATGCATTTGTCATGTCCTGTTTATAGGAATCGGTTACTTTGCTATGGATATGCATCCCAAATCCTTGCAGTTGTCTACTAAAGCCATCTTACCACTCTCAAAACATTCCCAATGCTTCCCATCTAACACTTCCCGCCAAAAATTCCCACCAAACACTTCCCGCCAAAACTTCTCACCAAAATTTCCCACCAAAACTTCCCACCAAAATATTGGCGCCAAAACTTCCCACCAAAAGCTAGGAGATCTGCTCTATCGTCCCAAACACATTATATACACTCTTATCCTCAAAACCAATCAACCTGACAACCTCTTATCTTCACACCAATTTCAAAACCTGAGATGCAGCGATATAATCATTTTATATGTTCTTATGGAACAGGAAATGTAAAACTAAGAACATCACATCAAAAGATACATTTGGATGGGAATATTATGCATGTCCTCGTCCAAAGGTGAATAATCATACATTTCTTATTTATGTAAATATACAAGTAATTGGGTTGTAATCTCTTATAATTTCCTTATTATGTAACAGCCAAGACAAAAATATCATGGATGTGGATATTTTATGTGGAATAGTCAATTTGATGAGCACTTAAGAGTAATCTCTTCTGCTTCAACATCTCAAGGTTCTGGATCTGCACCAACAGAGTGCTCAAACTGTAATGCCAAAGACTCAGGATAAACATGCCGGAATCACAAAAACAGGTGATATAGACAAGAGTAAGTATGCTGGAGGCAAGACTTGAAATGACAAGGAATCCCGACAACCACGACCACGCATGTCAGTCGGATGCAATACTCCGTGAGCTGTTAGGTGACATGGAAAATCTTCGTATGTAGTAGTGTTGTTCTTGTTGTTGTTGTTGGTGGTGTTTTTGTTGTTTGTTGTGTTATTGTTGTTTTTGTTTGTTGTGTTATTGTTGTTGTTTAATAAAATGTTGTTGTTGTTTGTTGTGTTATTGTGTCGAAACATCTTAAGGTTCTGAGTTAACCAGATTATGGTGTCCAATATCACAATTAATATGCATATGCTACGAATCTTTCGTACAAGGAAAAAACGAATTATTATTTTTTGTGATTTTTAAAGGTCTATATATTGTTTATATATAGCTCGTTATTAATTTATTTTATATTGTACGTGTAGTGGGTTAACCATAAAGGGAAAAATGAAGACCTGATCGAAACATGGAGGAGGGGGCATTCAAGAAAGGGCAAACTAAAAACAAAATATAACGAGACGGCTTATATAAGTAATTTATCTCTTAACATGCGTCATTAAGATCAAGTTACTTCTTGTTTTTTTAACATTTTTTACACGGCTTATATAAGTATATATTGGATTTACACAGCTGCGGAAGAAGTCCCTTTTGATCAAGTTAAAGCCGGTACAATCCCGTTGATGACCTAGCAAGAAATATTGGATGTAGTAGTTCCGAGTGACAACCGCCAAAATATGCCGAGCAGGGGCAGGAGGATGCCCGGCAGTGGCAAAGCTTCATCTAGGTCCACACATCAGCCGGTTGGACAAGATTATATTATTCGGTAGCATATCACGGAAGTGTTGAGGCGAGAGGAGCAAGAGAAAGAGTTACTGAGGAAGAAAATGCAGGAGGCACAACAACGGGCTCTCGTGGCCGAGCAAGAGGCTAGATTGGCTAGGGAACAGGCTAACGCGGCTACTTCTAGAATTGGCACCTTCGAATCTTACCTTGGGCAGTTTTTTAGCCACTACAACAACCAAGGTAATCCATTTCCCGTTCCCTTTCCCCCACCTAATCCTGCTCAATTTCCCGACCCTTTTCCTGGCCCTATTCCCTTTCCCGGCCCTGCTGCTCTCTAAGCTCCCTTTCCTGACCCTAATAATTCTTTTAACAATTGTTATCGTCCATCCTTTCCCGACTCTACTAAATGCCCGGATTCTAGTTCTAATTATGCAATGCCGCCACCCGACCTTAACAAATACATCTTAAAAAATAATCCTCATTTGAGCCGCATTCCCGAGAATAATGATGATAGTAGTGATGAGGAGGAGAAGGCGGAGTCTGATGAGGAGTCGGGCGAGGAGTAGGCGTAGGGATGTAAGATCTTAATATTTGTGTTAACAATATGACTTGTTAGTAACTTTGAGACATGTTAATTAGTAAAATTGTGACTTGTTAGTTTAATTTGTATCGTATTTATCGAATAGTATCATGGATTTGTGGAATGTTATTGTATCATTTAGTAATTTGGTATTTTATCATATTGTCGAATTCTTATTGCGGATTGTGGTTGATTACAGGTTATATTTGTTTTGGTAGATTTTTTCGGGAAAAAAATCTGGAAAATATGCAGGTATGCTGCATTGTTTTGGCTCTCAGGGAAAATAGGAACGACGGGACAATAATGTCGTCCCTAAATTACATACAAATGTCGTCCCTTTTTCATTTGACTGCCACGTATATCGTCCCTAAATAATTTAAATTATTATAATCAAAACACTTTGGGACGAGAATCTCGTCCCAATTTTATTTTTATGTTGTCCCAAATTGATTTAAAAAAAACATTTTCGTAACTACTTAAAAATATTATAGAGAGAAAAAAAATAATAAATAAACTAGGGACGATAATCTCGTCCCAAATTTGCAAACGAATGCCATCCCTTTTTCTATTTACAACGTTGAATTGTTCGTGGGCCCCGTGTTGTGTCGTCCCAAATTTGCAAAGGTTTTATCGTCCCAAACTCTTTTGACAACCAAAAAGGGACTACAGATTTGGGACGAGATATCGTACCAAATTTTCTTTGGGACGACGCCCTATGTAAATTTGGGACAAGATTCTCGTCCCTAAGTGCATGTTTTTTTATAGTGTTGAGCCCTTGTAGGCCACAAAGGTAAAAAGAAAAAAAAGTGAAAAAAAATAATAAAAAAAAAAGATTTTGCTAACAAAGGCCCACTGGGCAGATGTTTAAAGTGTAGTTAATGAACACAGAGTTTCTTAATTAACTAAAAAAATGTATTAAATACACATTAAATGAACTTGTAATGCATGGGTGAAAAACGGCCACGTGAATAAGACGGGCCTGGGAAAATGTCCATTACCAATTCTAACATAAAGTATTTAATGAGTGCAACGTATTTAATATAACTTGGTTTAAGAAAATGATTTAAAACGCTAAACAGTACAAATATTAAAGCAGGCCAATCTATTGAAATTTAATGTGTAGAAAAACAAAAAATCATAATCTAAACTTCATGAAGTATGTTTAGCAAAACTAGCACATTTGTTTTATAAAATTGTTTGGTTTCGTGATTACTAGTGTTGAATGACGCAAAAGTTAAATACTAGCGCCAAACGCTTCTCCAATTAACATTTTTTGACAGAAAAAATGATAAACACTCGTTGGTTAAATTAACGAGCTTTTGTTTTTAAACACTAACCGCTCTAAAATACTCTTAAAAGCTCCGTAACATATCATGTCTCGACACCCTCAATCCAATCATTCACACACACGTAAACAGAAACAAGACACAGCCTAATTATATACTTATAATTGCCCCTCAAAGAAATATATAAATAAAATATACATGGTATGATCCAGATTCAAGAATAACTGTGACATTGAATTCACGAACGTTGAAGAGAAACTTCAAAAGCTAATTGAGTACTTACGATGTGTGTGTGTGTGTAAATTGGTGGATGTGGTTGTTAAGAAATAAAAAGCTTTTGAAATATTTGCGAGTCTTTTTTAATGTTTTTGGCTAAAATCCTACCCGCATACTGTTTTGACCATAATTTTTTAAATGTTTCAGATTAACTGACATTGTCATCGTCATTCTTTTCGTTTTTCAATAATGAACAAAACGCCACCAAGGTCATCTTAGTCGGTTGTTGGACGCGCCATCAAGCATCGTCGAAAGCCGAATGTCGTAAAAATAAATTGTCTACTTCTAATATATATATATATATATATATATATATATATATATATTTTCTGTTACTGTTATGCATAATAAAGATTAACCTCCGCGTGCAACAAATTTGTTATATACTTTTGCTACTTCTTTTATTTGCTTTTGTTGCTACTAGAAGAATTGCTTCCACTTGCTGCAAGATTTCTTCATCAATAAATTATTGCTTTAATTGTCATAATGGTTCTTTTTAGTTAAGTTTTATTTAATGTTTTACTTTTCTAATCTTATTCGAGTTTTTGCATTTTGTCGCTCATATAGCGTATTAGAAGATAGATGAAGGTCCAAGCCCAGTTGTAGGCGTATGGTTCATTAGGGTTATGGTACCTTTGTAATCCTATAAATAATGATGAATAGTAAAGCTATACTTATAGGGTTTATATCAGTTAACCTCGCTGTGTTCTCGAGTTAGTTTTATAAAAGAAAGGAAGAGAAGAGAAAGGTGAGAAAAGAAAGGAAGAGAATCAAACTCACTTCTCTTCTCTTCCTTCCTCTTCTTCCCAAAAGTGGGAAGAAGATTTTATAACATAAAAACCCTCAATCTTCTTCCTTTTATTTCTTTTCCTTTTATTTTCTTTCCTTTTATTTTCTTTTCTCTTGTTAAAAAAATCTTGAGAACACAAATAAATTTTACTAGTTCTTTTCATTTCTTTTCCTTTCTCCCGTAAATAAATCTCGAGAACACACCTAGGGTCCCGAGTTTTGAAATGAAAGAAAGAAGGAGATGAGACAAAAATGGAAAGAAAATAGTAGGAGAGAAATTCAATTTTAATTTTGTACACTGTGTCCCAAGTTGGGAGAGAAAAGAACATAATCATATTGATTTCACAATTCATACCCTTTATTGCATATAAAATTTATGTTTTATAATAGCACATTTAAATCCTTTTTTATCAAAACTTCATAAAATATTTTCTTTCAAATCATCTCACATGCGGGAAGTTTTGGAGAAACCTTTAACCGAATTTAATCTTCTCTCCTTAAAAACTCAAGAACGCAAATTTATTTGTTTTCACAATATTTCTTTTTTCTTCTTTCAAAAGTAAAATTGAAAACGCAGTTTTCATTTTTTTTTTGGAACATTTTAGGGTGCCTTGCATTACACCAAAATGTGGGTTCGGGGACGCCTCATTTTTTTGGGTCGACATTGTAGTCCCTAATATTGCAATGGTCCAACTTTGTTGGCCCACTATTTTTGGGACGACAATGTCGTCCCAAAGTGTTAAATATCTGGTTCCTTTTTAAAAGCTTTTAAGTAAATTTATTAGATTTTCACGAAAATAAAAACATTCCGCCAATTTTGTTTTTGCCCGCCAAACCCTTAGGGACGTCAATGTCGTCCCAAACCGTATGTATATGTTTTTTTAGTATTTAAAAACTTTTTAAATCAATATTTATTTTTCAAAACAATTTAAAAACTTTGTAAAAAACCAGGGCGATAATGTCGTCCCATATTTTTAAAATATTTAAAATAACAATTGTAATCCAATAATCTATCTAAAAATACTTATATATAAATTAATTTTTAAAAATTATTTAATTTAAATACTTTTATTTAATATATAATTAAAATTAAATAGTTTATATTTAAAATTAAATACTTTAATTTAAAATTAAATACTTTAATTTAAAATTAAATACATTTATAAAATTAAAAAAAATATATTTAATTTAAATACTTTTATTTAATATATAATTTAAAATTAAATACATTTATATGTTAAATGAATGAGTCAAGATGTTATGGATATACATAATATGTTAAACGAATGAGTCGATATGTTATAGTTATACATAACATGCTAAACGGATGAGTCGAGGTGTTATGGATATACATCCCATGTTAAACGGATGAGTCAAGATGTTATGGATATACATAATATGTTAAACGAATGAGTCGAGATGCTATAGATATATACATAACATGTATTTTAATGCATTTTTCATGTACTGAGTTGAATAATGTAACTTTTTGATATATCATTGTAGTTTAATGCATTTGTCATGTCCTGTTTATAGGAATCGGTTACTTTGCTATGGATATGCATCCCAAATCCTTGCAGTTGTCTACTAAAGCCATCTTACCACTCTCAAAACATTCTCAATGCTTCCCATCTAACACTTCCCGCCAAAAATTCCCACCAAACACTTCCCGCCAAAATTTCCCACCAAAACTTCCCACCAAAATATTGGCGCCAAAACTTCCCACCAAAAGCTAGGAGATCTGCTCTATCCTCATAAATACATTATATACACTCTTATCCTCAAAACCAATCAACTTGACAACCTCTTATCTTCACACCAATTTCAAAACCTGAGATGCAGTGATATAATCATTTTATATGTTCTTATGGAATAGGAAATGTAAAACTAAGAACATCACATCAAAAGATACATTTGGATGGGAATATTATGCATGTCCTCGTCCAAAGGTGAACAATCATACATTTCTTATTTATGTAAATATACAAGTAATTGGGTGGTAATCTCTTATAATTTCCTTATTATGTAACAGCCAAGACAAAAATATCATGGATGTGGATATTTTATGTGGAATAGTCAATTTGATGAGCACTTAAGAGTAATCTCTTCTGCTTCAACATCTTAAGGTTCTGGATCTGCACCAACAGAGTGCTCAAACTGTAATGCCAAAGACTCAGGATAAACATGCCGAAATCACAAAAACAGGTGATATAGACAAGAGTAAGGATGCTGGAGGCAAGACTTGAAATGACAAGGAATCCCGACAACCACGACCACGCATGTCAGTCGGATGCAATACTCCGTGAGCTGTTAGGTGACATGGAAAATCTTCGTATGTAGTAGTGTTGTTCTTGTTGTTGTTGTTGGTGTTTTTGTTGTTTGTTGTGTTATTGTTGTTTTTGTTTGTTGTGTTATTGTTGTTGTTTAATAAAATGTTGTTGTTGTTTGTTGTGTTATTGTGTCGAAACATCTTAAGGTTCTGAGTTAACCAGATTATGGTGTCCAATATCACAATTAATATGCATATGCTACGAATCGTTCGTACAAGGAAAAAACGAATTATTATTTTTTGTGATTTTTAAAGGTCTATATATTGTTTATATATAGCTCGTTATTAATTTATTTTATATTGTACGTGTAGTGGGTTAACCATAAAGGGAAAAATGAAGACCTGATCGAAACATGGAGGAGGGGGCATTCAAGAAAGGGCAAACTAAAAACAAAATATAACGAGACGGCTTATATAAGTAATTATCTCTTAACATGCGTCATTAAGATCAAGTTACTTCTTGTTTTTTTAACATTTTTTACACGGCTTATATAAGTATATATTGGATTTACACAGCTGCGGAAGAAGTCCCTTTTGATCAAGTTAAAGCCGGTACAATCCCGTTGATGACCTAGCAAGAAATATTGGATGTAGTAGTTCCGAGTGACAACCGCCAAAATATGCCGAGCAGGGGCAGGAGGATGCCCGGCAGTGGCAAAGCTTCATCTAGGTCCACACATCAGCCGGTTGGACAAGATTATATTATTCGGTAGCATATCACGGAAGTGTTGAGGCGAGAGGAGCAAGAGAAAGAGTTACTGAGGAAGAAAATGCAGGAGGCACAACAACGGGCTCTCGTGGCCGAGAAAGAGGCTAGATTGGCTAGGGAACTGGCTAACGCGGCTACTTCTAGAATTGGCACCTTCGAATCTTACCTTGGGCAGTTTTTTAGCCACTACAACAACCAAGGTAATCCATTTCCCGTTCCCTTTCCCCCACCTAATCCTGCTCAATTTCCCGGCCCTTTTCCTGGCCCTATTCCCTTTCCCGGCCTTGCTGCTCTCTAAGCTCCCTTTCTTGACCCTAATAATTCTTTTAACAATTGTTATCGTCCATCCTTTCCCGACTCTACTAAATGCCCGGATTCTAGTTCTAATTATGCAATGCCGCCACCCGACCTTAACAAATACATCTTACAAAATAATCATCATTTGAGCCGCATTCCCGAGAATAATGATGATAGTAGTGATGAGGAGGAGGAGGCGGAGTCTGATGAGGAGTCGGTCGAGGAGTAGGCGTAGGGATGTAAGATCTTATTATTTGCGTTAACAATATGACTTGTTAGTAACTTTGAGACATGTTAATTAGTAAAATTGTGACTTGTTAGTTTAATTTGTATCATATTTATCGAATAGTATCATGGATTTGTGGAATGTTATTGTATCATTTAGTAATTTGGTATTTTATCATATTGTCGAATTAGTATTGCGGATTGTGGTTGATTACAGGTTATATTTGATTTGGTAGATTTTTTCGGGAAAAAAATCTGGAAAATATACAGGTATGCTGCATTGTTTTGGCTCTCAGGGAAAATAGGAACGACGGGACGACAATGTCGTCCCTAAATTACATACAAATGTTGTCCCTTTTTCATTTGACTGCCACGTATATCGTCCCTAAACAATTTAAATTATTATAATCAAAACACTTTGGGACGAGAATCTCGTCCCAATTTTATTTTTATGTTGTCCCAAATTGATTTAAAAAAAACATTTTCGTAACTAATTAAAAATATTATAGAGAGAAAAAAAATAATAAATAAACTAGGGACGATAATCTCGTCACAAATTTGCAAACGAATGCCGTCCCTTTTTCTATTTTACAACGTTGAATTGTTTGTGGGCCCCGCGTTGTGTCGTCCCAAATTTGCAAAGGTTTTATCGTCCCAAACTCTTTTGACAACCAAAAAGGGACTACAGATTTGGGACGAGATATCGTACCAAATTTACTTTGGGCCCTATGTAAATTTGGGACAAGATTCTCGTCCCTAAGTGCATGTTTTTTTATAGTGTTGAGCCCTTGTAGGCCACAAAGGTAAAAAAAAAAAAAAAATAAAAAAANAATAAATAAACTAGGACGATAATCAAGTCACAAATTTGCAAACGAATGCCGTCACTTTTTCTATTTTACAACGTTGAATTGTTTGTGGGCCCCGCGTTGTGTCGTCACAAATTTGCAAAGGTTTTATCGTCCCAAACTCTTTTGACAACCAAAAAGGGACTACAAATTTGGGACGAGATATCGTACCAAATTTACTTTGGGCCCTATGTAAATTTGTGACAAAATTCTCGTCCCTAAGTGCATGTTTTTTTATATTATTGAACCATTGTAGGCCAAAAAAATAAAAAAAAAAAAAAAAAAAAATTGCTAACAAATGCCCACTGGGCAGAGGTTTAAAGTGTAGTTAATGAACACAGAGTTTCTTAATTAACTAAAAAATGCATTAAATACACATTAAATGAACTTGTAATGCATGGGTGAAAAACGGCCACGTGAATAAGACGGGCCGGGGAAAATGTCCATTACCAATTCTAACATAAAATATTTAATGAGTGCAACGTATTTAATATAACTTGGTTTAAGAAAATGATTTAAAACGCTAAACAGTACAAATATTAAAGCAGGCCAATCTATTGAAATTTAATGTGTAGAAAAACAAAAAATCATAATCTAAACTTCATGAATTATAACACTACGATAGGTATGTTTAGCAAAACAAGCACCTTTGTTTTATAAAATTGTTTGGTTTCGTGATTACTAGTGTTGAATGACGCAAAAGTTAAATACTAGCGCCAAACGCTTCTCCAAGTAACATTTTTTCACAGAAAAAATGATAAACACTCGTTGGAGCAGTTAGGTGCGTTTCAAATGCTATTGGAGGAGTTGTCAAACAAGCTTTTCATTTAAATGCTTACCGCTTACCGTCTAAACGCTTCCTTAACGCTTGTTGCCAAACATGAAAAAATGATAAACACTCGTTGGTTAAATTAAAGAGCTTTTGTTTTTAAACACTAACCGCTCTAAAATACTCTTAAAAGCTCCCTAACATATCATGTCTCGACACCCTCAATCCAATCATTCACACACACGTAAACAGAAACAAGACACAGCCTAATTATATACTGTTATCCCAATTGAAGCATCGTTTGAACGTGATTTTATAAAGGCCGAGCTACAAGAGACTTCTTTTGAAAGTTTGTTCTTTATTGAATCTGAATCGTCCTTGCATATTCCATAAATTTTTATAATGAATTTGTGTTGAAGTAATGATCGAAATATTTCTTGTGGATCTTGAAGGTTCATAAGTAACGGTAATGTAATTTAGGGTTTTTGATTGCAAGCATTCACCAATTAAGCTTTTGTGTATCGAAATTGTAATTAAAAGATTTGGCATATGAATGCCGGGGTTAATAAATGTACAATATGTTATATACTCGATTTGTATATCTTGAAATCTTACTGGAAGTAGGTCATTCATGAATTTGTGTATTAAGCTCTATCTAATTTGCTCAATAGCTTTCAATAATTAGGTCTTGTTTGCATCAAGAGTTTGATCTGAATTGTTAAGTTTCCTGTTTGGAGCTTTCATGGGTTGCTTTTGCTCCAAAGGAGTTTCGGCTAACGACTCGGAAAAACTCTTGTTTGGTACGGATGATGTATTGGTGGAGCTTCATAATGGTAACTGAGCCTATATTTCACATCTTGATGCAGAAACTTTTACAGCATTACGGCTAACGTTGTGTCATAGTGCAGATAAGAAGCTTGCTGAGAAATCGGACTTGCAATTGGTTCATAGACACAACAAGATTGGTAATGTGGAAAATTTTCGGATATATCATGAAGAGATGTCATACAATGCGCATTGCTCCTCTTATGGCACAGAGTCTGTACTGTTCAGAGCCCACTGGGTCTCTCAGTTGCAAGAGAAACAAAGTTCGGTTAGGTTCGAAGAGAAGCCTAGGTCAAAACAGGAGGACATATTGATATATGTTTACATGATGTGGCATGATCTCCAAAAACATTCATCAGTCATTGAAGCATTAAAAGAGACCAATTTTGTGACAAGTGCTGACGAACAATCAGGAGACCTATATAAACCTAAAGAATTATTTGATCCTGGTGATTCACTTCTGACATCACTTTTCTCTGATGAGGCTCATAAGTTTCCTGGGAAAAGGTTTGTTTCAGATGGATGGCTTCAAATATTAAGGACAACAGGCCTTCAGGACACACGGGATGCTGATATCCTACTTAAATGTGCCAAAAAAATAGAGTTTCTTGGAGCCGAGAGTTTGTCAAACACAACAAGTGAGGTTTCACTAGAAATTTGGTCTATGGCTGAAACTCTTATGAATGCTATAATTGAAAACTTTGAAGTTTTTAAAAGCAATAATTTTTATAAGATTCTTGGCAAGATTGCATGCGTTCCTGCAGAAAAGTGGTTCCTGTTTGAAAGTGGAAAGAAAGTTGTCAAAAGAGTGCTCTGTTCATACAGTGAGGCTATTTTGTTGAAAGATTGGCCACTTGCATGGTGCAGTGCTCCTATCATTTCCAAAGTTCCACCAGAGTATTCTTGGGGAGCTCTTCAACTAATGAGCCCTCCTCCTTTTACTGTAGTTTTAAAGCACTTGCAGGTTAGTCACAAGCAATATATATTCTTTTTTGGAACTAAAAGGCTCTACTGGAGTAAAATATTCGTTAGTCTAATATCGTTGCAGGATGACAGATGGCTTGCTAAGTCATGTGTATTCACTACAGAGGAAGTTTCTTTTCATGTGCTCAAGTATCTGGACACAATTTGGGGTTCACTATCTTCCTCAGGTAATTTCTTTCTTGTTTGTCTTGGTTTAATACCGAAGTATCGTAGGTGTATAAATGCATGAATCCCAATTGTATCAAACATGGATGCATCCACTTTTTTTTCTTTTCTTGTGTGTGTGTGTGGGGGGGAGGGGGGGGGGGGAACCATGGTTTCCGACCTTTTGTCTGACTAATCCACGGGGTAACCATGGTTTCCGACCTTTTATTTATTATATAAAAGATTAAAATACCTCGTTGACTTAAAGAAACCAAATATCGTTTACAAGTTGCCTAGAATTCATCTCTTTGAGCGACAAAATGAAATCATTTTACCGATCATAACCAAGATTATGCCTACTGAATCATTCTTAATGCAAGCCCATGAATTGACTTTTGTATCCTACAAATCATATCTCTGTGTCATTAAGTAAGATATATTTGAAATGAGAACATGCCCAAGAAATGATACATGTTCTTTAATACATTACGAGTATATACATAATTAAGCATATCCTGTATCCATGTCTTTTTAGACATCCATAGGTTAGGAAATGAAAATTGAAATTTTCTTGTATACTAGGCAATTATTTGTTTCTGTTTACTTTCATGTCAGATATATTGGCGTTGCAGCAAGTGGCATTCATTGCAGCTGATAATGGGACACGCATAGTTACTTCCAGTTCTCTTTTTGTCTCTCTAACGATAAACATTTCTCCACTTGCATCCAAACTTCCTTCAGGCTACCTAAATTTTGTAAAAATTCTAAAAGAATTGGGGGTTGAGGACATGCTATCTATTCCTCGTGCAATGAATATCCTTTCAAGTCTGCAAAAGTCTTGTCGTCATCATCGTCTAAATCCAAACGAACTCCGGGCAGTAATTGAACTTCTACATTTTTTGTTTAATGAAACCATCGAGCATAAGGAAACACGTAGATCCAACTGGGAATCAGAGTTGGTTGTTCCGGATGATGCTTGTAGACTCGCCCCTGCGAATTCATGTGTATATATTGATCCTTGTGGCTCTCGGTATGTGAAGTATATTGATACTTCGAAATTAAGGTTTGTTCACCATGCTGTTCCAGAGAGATTGTGTGTGGCCATTGGTATAACAAAGCTTTGTGATGCTGTTTTTGAGGTACTAGACCTAATAAAAACTATACCTCTATCTATAATGATTCCTAAGCTTAATTTATCATTTTCTTTCAACAATAGTATAATCCTGTGTTACATATGAATTTTTTTCCATACGGTTGTAATACAAGCAATCCAACTTCGCTTTCAATCCTACAACTTGCAAGAACCGTGCTACTCTTTTCCACTTCAACGTCAAAGTTGGTATGGTTATAGTTGTATATACTTTTCAAGTCGTAATGTTCACTATTTAGTTGGAATGGTTTTCTTCTTTTGCCAATAAACTGAGGCTTCCATGAAGAGTTGAAATCACCACTAGAATACTACAACTAACACACCAACAACATCACCTACAGATCTTCTTTCTTTTCCTTTTATCTTTTTTTTGGGGTAATGGGGTTTATCCAGGTAAAATTTATTAATCACAAAGAAACATTCAGTACAAATGGTATGTGGCAGAAGTAGCACATAAACCTCAAGCAAATGCTTGAACAACCACTAAGCCGTTGGTGACATTATCTTATGGCACACACATGTATACAAAAGGTTGTTCAGACTGAATGACTGAACCATGCAAATATGTGTGTTAATCATTTTACTTATATATCTAGTATCTATATGTTTCCATTTCTCGCTTTTTGACAAATAAGTAACATTGGGGATAGCATTATCCTTACACCTTTAGTAGTTATTAATTGATTAAACACTGAAATACTTTGGCATGTGTTCCAGTGACAACTAAAAAAGTGTTTATTTAGAGAGAGAGACAAACAAGGCATGCTACACTTAGGTTTTGCTACAATAGATTCTCATAGCTTGACTTGTTTTCCAGGAGCTTGATCATGTAGAAAACCTACAGACTCTTGAACGAATTGGATCTGTTTCATTGGCTTTTATCAGACTGAAGCTGTTAAGTAGGCCTTTTCAGGCTGCTGTATCAAGTGTTCTCTACAATTTCTCTAGCATTACTTCAGGGTCTAAAAATCAAGATTTCTCGACACTACAAAGATCACTTGAACTTGTTGCTGAAAGATTGAAGTTTGTGCGGTGCATCTACACCCGGTTTTGGCTCCTCCCAAAGTACTTAGACATCACTCGTACATCAAAGGATTCCGTTATCCCAGAATGGGAAAGTAGATCTAGTACTCAAGGATCCCTCTACTATGTTGATCGCTCAAATACCTGTATGATAATTGCTGAACCACCAGGTTATGTATCAGTTACTGATATTATTGCACTTGTCGTCAGCCATGTTTTGGGTTCTCCAGTTCCACTACCCATTGGTCCACTATTCCTTTGTCCACAAAACTCCGAAACAGCAATCGTTAATATCCTCAAACTCTCTTCTGCTGAAAGGATGATGTCTACCGTAGGTCGTGGTACTGATTTTCTTGGTAGGGACGTACTTCCCGGAGATGCCGTTAAATTGGTATCCGACCCTACTAGACCATTCTGCAAAGGTGAGATAGTGGCATGGAAAAGTAAAAATGGAGGGCCGCTGAAATATGGTAGAATTCCCGAGGATGTAATTAGACCGTTACCAGAGCAACCATTCTATACATTAAGACTTGAAAGTTCTCCAGGGAAGTCTGAAACTGTTTTATCTTCACATGTTTTCTCGTTTAAAAGTTTTGAAATTCGCTACAATATTTCCACATATATGATGCCCGAAGACGGTATGCATGTAAAGCTATTAGAGGAGCCTAGAAGAGTGAAGCTACGAAATCAGGTTTGTTTCCATACTATCCTTTATTTACTTATGCGAGGCACCTTTTTGTAACTAGACCCTCATGACTTCGGTTTTTGTATAAAATTCAGCTGTTCAAAGTGTAACTAATTTGAGCCCACAAACACTCAGGGATGACCTATTGGTAAAAGGCTTGTGGCTATCATCACTAAAATGTGTGAGGGCTCAAGTTCAACGGCAACCTCTTGAAAAGGGAGGGTTTACCCGGTTTGAGTATGTGGGGTGGTGGGTTCAAACCAGGTGGACTAGTCGGCCAAAAAGTCAGAAACCATGGTTACCTAGAAAAAGAACTAGTTTGAGCCACCGCTCGTAATTATAGTAAGAAAAACTGGATATGAATATACGATACAGTACTGGTTTATTCCTTTGGATACATTCTTATTTGCAATCAAAGTCTTGTCTTCTTTGAATTTGGACTTTCGTCCCTTCTATCATTTTTTTGTTGCTTTAGAAGAGTGAATCTTATTTCATGAAGTAAAAAAACACATTATCTTTTTCTTTTCTTTTTTTTTTTTCTTTTAATGATTTTTAAAAGATTTTCTATATAGTTTTATTTTTACCAATTGATACGGTTATTTGTTTGTGTGGTGAGACTGTCTCCTGTTTTTACTTGCAGCTTTGTAGCCCTGATAATGTCAAAAGTTGTATTCTACTACTAGATTGATCCAATTTTATAATTATAATTTTTTTGTGTTTTCAGAATGTTAGAACTAGATGAATATATAGCAACTTAATTCTGAAAGATGAACAACTTAGAAGTGGCTTAATTCATTACAATTTACCCTTGCAATATATAAAATAATAGAAAGTTGCAAGCTGGATGTGTGAGACATTACAAGTAATTTAAAGAAACACACATAGTGGTTGAATCGTACAATTTTATTCTTGTTTGACAGAGACAAGCAACTGAAGAATTTGAACGTGGTCGTGTATCAGATGACGAGTTCAATAAAGCAGTTAAAGATATGTTTTCTAGTTCAGGGATTAATATGGACACAAGGAATCAGTGCCTCCTCCAGAAAACTCTGTCCTTACAAGAACGGGTAAATGAATCTCAGGCAGCACTAGTGCTCAAGCAGGTCTGTGCTGTATCTTTATAAGTACCTATTTGATTTTTGCAAGCATTTCTAGACTACTATCAAATGAATTATTGGTAAAATTGCACTCATAACAAGTGCGGCTCAAGTACTTGAACCTCTTATTTACTACAAGATGATATGCTATTTAATTGCTTGTCATTAATTTTATATAATGTAAAACATATTAGAAGTCTGAGGCATTAAATCTTATAAATACCGGTTGATTTATATTTTATGGCATACTTTCAGAGAAAATTAGAGACCGCAACAAAAGATGCTGACACGGCTAAAGCAGCATTGCAATGCCGAAGTTGTTTGACCAATGAAATAGATATTGCCTTAATTCCCTGTGGGCATGTGTTATGTCGTCCATGCTCGTCTCCTGCAGTCTCCTGCTGTCCAATATGTGGAGTCCAACTTTCAAAAACAATGAAAATATATCGGCCTTAATGACTTCTAGTGCTAAAATTTATGTTTGGTGGGTCAAGTAGTGAGTTCTTGTTGCACATTCATTTCTTTAAAATTGAATGATTACAATATCTTTACAATCCTGTAATAAGTGCGGCAGTGCCGGAGCTGGGCTAATGGAGACCCTGTGCAAAACCGTTTATATGATAACTAGACACACTACTACACAGCTGGTCTTTAGCGACGGTCGGTTCTGTCGGAAATCCGTCGGTATAGGTTGTTTCCGACAGATTTGTGACGGAAATAGTTTGTCGCAGAATCTATGGTCGGTAATTAGTATCTGCCAGAAATCTGTCGGAAATAGCGACAGATAGTATATGTCGGAATACTGTCGGTAATATTTCTGTCGGAAATCTGTCAGTGTATTTTCTGTCGGAAATTCGTCAGTAATAAATCCATCAGAAATCCGTCGGTAACTGTAGACGGTAAAGGGTCACATTTCTGTCGGAGATAGTATTCAGAACATCATGGGAAGAAAGGTAAATAGCTGGACAGATTAAAGCTCACATTTAAGCAATCCTTTATATAAAATAGCTTAAATGAAACCCGTAAATACAAAGGATCATTGAAATTAAACATATCTATTACGAAATGTCATCATTCATATTAAACATACAAGATGAAATCTAATCCAAATATTAATAATGATATGACAAATACTCAACTACTGAGGGGGACACAGATTGTAACACTTCTTTAACATCGAGTTAATGTCGTTCATTATTCATTGCCACTCCCTGTCTCGAGCTTCCAGCAACAATGCCCATTGCAATTCCTGTATGAACCAACTTCAATACGGGTTCATCATTCACCTACATCCTTTAGCACACCTATCTCACAGAAACTTGCTTCTGCTGTATTCTTGTTATCTCGTGTTATAACCAGTACTTGAATTCTAGCAGCTCTACAGTAGTATTTTAATATCATGTTATAACCATTATTGTCTACTACCATATAGATGTAGGTCACTGAGGTATATATGGAAACTTGACATGTATTATTACCTTTACAAGTAGCAACCTTTTTCCAAAATTTGAGAACATGATAACCCCCATGGATTTCCTATCGCCCTCCAAATTCAAGAGTGGTAATCCTGTGCCCAGTTTTAACCAACGCTAGAACAGCCTTTATGTCACAGCATTATGAGGTAACAAGTTTGCACATATGTAAAACCAAGTAAAAATGATACCGAAGAGCGTCTTGGTGGCATACCCATAAGGTCACTGGGACCTCTAGATGAACTAGAATCCAAACCGGAAGGAAGTCCTATTTTCTCAGCAAGAGCCTGCACAGAAACAGCCCATTGAGTTTGTTATTCATTACAAGTTAAATTCTGGCCACACATATGCAGAGGCTAGGTGCCCTGAGTCACAAAAGTTTCTAATGTATACTTGCATATTATAAAATTGTGTAGGTCCAATAATCAAAGACTATTGTGTATAAGTACTAGCTATAGGTGGCAAGATGGGCGGGTGGGTAGCTGGTCAAAACATTGACTAGCTTTGGGTTGAAACTATCAATTTTAGCATGGGTGAAAATAGACTAGCCATTTTGCCACAAAGGTTTTTTGCCCATAACTTGTAAAGAGTCATATACGCATTTAGATATACCTTTAGAGCCAAAGTAGCATTTGTGTCATCTTGTTCTTGAGCTTTAGTTCTTACCCGCCCATTAATATAAAAGAAAGGTCACTTAAAAATGCCACTGCTGTAACAAGTTCGAGATGTGCTTTTGTAACTACAGTATGGACCTTCATGTTACTTGAATTCAAAATACGAACGTCTCCTTGAATGTACCACTGGCATTCTCAACAAGGAAAATTAATCAAGGAAATGGCCATAAAAAGGATAATGAAGTATCAAGCTCAAGCTACATGAAAACAATGAATGTGGAACAAAATTTACTGCATATGATAATTACATAATATTCTAGCAAAATACCAAAATACAACTACAAACATCAAACTGAGACGGATTTAACTTCTTAGCCCCTTAAATTATGTATTTCCCCAAGCTACGTCTTGCCATACAGTTCATGATCTTCATAATTATTGATTTGAATAAGGGTTAATACTTAACAATTACAAGCACCTATATATAAGCGCACATTTACACGAAATTTCAATTCATTCCTTACACGCACTTAAAAGTTAGTAAATGAGTTGTCTGCAATCAAACTTTCTTATTCTATAAATAATAATGACAGTAAACTAATGGACAATGTAATCATTAGGTCCTCCAACAGTACTGTGCACATAAGATTGGTTAATGCCTTTCATCCACCAAAGTACATAAGTATTTTAGCAGTAGTAACACCACTCAGCGAGAGGAATAGAGGATCTATCCACAACATCATCATTGGATTGTTCTAGAAAGAATTATGTAATTAACAACTATCAAACCTACTGCGTTCACATACAAAAACTCCCTCTGTTTTAGAATTAAGAGTCACTTACATGTTCAGTTTCCCAAACCCCAAGTATAGCATAAATTATATCGAGATGTTAAACAAAAAAAGAAAGATATATTAATCATATCTGGCAGTGAGTATGTGGTGGTATTTTACAACGTCTTTGTTAAACCGTATTCATCCTAGTAGTCATTCTTATCCTCATTAATTGACAACTAATTGACAACTAATGAGGATAAGAATGACTACGAGGATAATACGGGTCAACAGTCCTCACTGCAGAAAGCGAGTAACAACGAACTGTAAATGCTATATACAACGTATAATCTCCCCGTATTTGTACAACGCATAGCAATTCTACACATTCAGACTACCAAACTCCTATCACTTAACGAACTAAATTAAAGCTAATAAATTCACATAATAACTACCAAAGAAAAACTGAAAAAGGGACAAGTTTCTGTGCATCTAAGAGAATGCATATATGAAGTATAACATCACAGAAACATCCACAAGTAGATAATATGGTACAACCATAATTTGATTGTTTTCCTTCTATAACTGTTTATAAGATGCACACCTTTGGGCAACAACTATTGGCACAAATAAAAGTGAGTGACTAAACATACATGGTTGTCAGTAACTTAGTCGAGTATACAAAACTCGTAAGCAATCTGTACATGTAACAGCAAGCAACCACTAGCAATATTAATTTCTATTGCTCCTGATTTGAACCTCTAGCTAGTAGTTGGTATGCTTACTATTTTATCCTAGAAAATCAAGGAAAATACTCTGGTTCATGTGAACGCACTGGCCATTGGTAGAGACCCTGAATCATGGGAGAACCCTGACGAGTTCTTGCCAGAGAGGAAATATATTAAATTAAAATTTTAAAATAAATTTGATTCATGTGTAAACCCCGTGCGCGCACGGGACATATAGCTAGTTAAAATATAAACAGAGATTACATTCAAATCGAACTTCATTCCAGAACTCTTATTACTATTCAAATCGAACTTCATTCCAGAACTCTTATTACTATTCTCTTCCTAACACGAATCGAAAATTGACTAACAATTGACTAAACACATCACATCACAAGATATTCAACCAGTCAGGCATTTCGTCAGGCATTTCGTCGATAACTGACTAACAATTGACTAAACTCAGTCCTAACCTAACAAACAACTGATAAGCTCAGTCCTAACCTAACAAACAAAAGTCTGATAAATAATCAACTGATAAGCTCAGTCCTAACCTAACAAACAAAAGTCTGATAAATAATCAACTGATAAGCTCAGTCCTAACCTAACAAACAACTGATAAGCTTAAACATTCAACCAACCAATCAATAAATCAACTGATAAGCTCAAACATTCAACCAATCAATCAATAAATCAACTGATAAGCTCAAACAAAACACTAAAGCAAAAGTTAGGGCAAAATTGGGGCAAAATAAGCAAAAGGAAGAGTTAAACCTTAATGAAAGTGATCAGATGACGTGGTCGACGGCAGACGACGTGGTCGATGGCGGATGACGGACGGCGGTGGCGAATGGATGGAACAGTGATCGGAGGGAAGACTGAAAATGTGAAAATGTGTATTTTATAAGTTTTTTTAAAAGAAGTGAAATGTGAAATCACGTTTTTAAAAAAGAAGTAAAATTTGAAAGTGTGTATTTTATAAGTTTTCTAAAAGAAATAAAGTTTGAAAGGTTTTGAAAAGTTTTTGTTGTTAATAAGTTTATAATAAATATATATGAATTTTAGATAGTATCTTGTGTCATTTAAAACTTGTGTTATTATCTTTTGTGTATTTGTAATTCGAAACAAAATTATATCAACATGTAATGTGGAGCTACAAATTTGGGTCATAGAAGGCGAGAGAATTAATACATATACGAGCCAGCATTAACAAACATAACCACTTGACCGGCTCATCAAGTCATGAGCCAAATACGAGTAATGTAGCAACCACTTGGCTAACTTGAAACATGAGTTGAGGGCGCACACATAATAAAAGCCCAAAAACTAAAAGAATTTACACCGAATAGTGTAATCCCAAAAATAGTTAAGTTGAAACACGAGTCGACATAGTTTAACATATTATATATGTATACATAATAAATTTTAATATTTCCGTCGGAAATTCGACGGTAGCTTATGTGAATTACTGACGGATTTCCGACAACGATCCAATCTCTAGGAATTCAGTCGGAAATTACTCACAAAAGCATACTTGTCGCTGTTTCGTCGGAATGTGGTCGGTAAATTAGCGACGGAAAAGTATCCGTCGGAAAATCTGTCGCTGAAAGTCCAGTTTCTAGTAGTGACATGACGATTAAAATATATTGTAATGATTAGCTTTAATTTATATGAATTTTTTTCACCATCACCCACTTAAATATAAGTTTAACAAGTGTTTAGAGCTAAATTTCATTTATCGTCGAACATTCTGATGTTAAAGATGATTTTGACCCACATTTATATAAAGAGATATATATTTTGAGGCCCATATAACTTTGAGGTCCTGTTCGGTAGCACACCTTGTACACCTTCGTATACGGCTCTGAGTTGCGGTAGGGATTAGAAATTAATTATGTTATCTCCTAATTTCATGTACAACATAAAAATAATGTTTATGTAGTGGAATGTGTTTTTGAATGAAATAACCTTTAACTAGTGAACTAATGAGTTAGACGAGGAGAATGGTTACTTGTATTATTTGCAAAGCAAGTTTGAAATGAATAGTGTTTTAAGGGTATGGTTCATATCTAAATGTATAAGTGTTGTAGTTCCCAAATTATTGGCTATCATATGAAACAAGATGTAAGAGGCTTAAATGCAACAGCATGAGATTAAACTTTTCAATCATAGAATTTTTATTAGAATGAATCAAAGAAATACAACGTATTATTCGGATTTAACACTTGATTGAATGACAATGGTTTTGCTCTATGAACAAGTAAACTTAAACAAGATATAAATTTGCAAGTGAACTTAGAGGTTGCTGATAGGATCAAGGACCAAAATGAGTTCAAGTGAGAATAAATGCTCGTCTTAGTTTATACAATTAATGTGGAAGAGATTGCATTTACTTTGATCGACATTCTCTTTCTATAAGGGAGAACGAAGATGTCATATGTGAGGTTGTTGAGACGTGTCAAACATCTAGTAGAAAATTACATGTTCCATTAAATGCTTCTACTCTTGGAAAAACAACAACCCTGCTTTAGTGAACAGTTGGTCCTATTGTTTACTGTCTTTTCACCAACTCGTATAAGCTAATGTCTTCAAGTTATCTTTGATTCCTTAATGATGTCTCTGACTTGAACTTGGCTGAGGTTGCTCGCTGATTTTCCTTTCATCGAATCTTCTTATACTTGGTCTAATTTATGTCTAAATATATTCAGAGACCTTGGGCACTGAATTAACCCAACAACCCCCCCACCCCATCTTTGAAAATAAATTATATTGAGTTAAATAATTGTAAGTGAGCACACAACTTCTTCTTACTAATAATTTTTAAGGACAATTAAAAAAAATGTGAAGTTTTATTAAGGATTACATAGATATGTTACATCAGCTCTAATCCTCTAAGTTCTTCACTTTTTTCCTCTTTGCCTTTTGATAAAGAAATATTTGTTACGCTTTTAAGGGGTCATTTAAGCCCTAAATGGTGATTTTATGATCAAATATTACCTCAAGTCGTTCCTTTTCTCATTTTAGGTACTTGGAACGTGATTTCTGGAAAATGGAGCATTTTGAAGCTTTTCGAACATTTTTATGCTCAAGTATGAAGAAAACAAGAAAAGTGAAGGAAGTCAGGAAATCACACCTGACGGCGTTAGGCTTTACATGCTGACGCCGTTACCTTATACTGGAATGATGGTGGATTTTACACGTGACGACCCAGAAACCAAATTGAAGTTAACATCTGACGGCGTCAAGTGTTATGGAAGCAAGGCCGTCTGGCTTTGTGATTACACGAGACGGCCCAGAAGCAATCAGAGAGTGACAGCGTCAGAAGTGTTTGAAGGCAATCCGAGAACCCTAAACATGGCGTTCTGACGTCAGGGTTTATAACCTGACGCTATTAGCTTGTAAATTCTATATATAGGTTTGGATATTTTATTCATGAAGTGTGCAACTTTGGAGATAAACCCTAGTCCAACTTTTACAGTATTTTTAGAGTTTCAAACCCTCTTTTCTTCCATGTCCAATTGAAGATAAGTTTTTCCTTTAATCATTCAATATGTCTATGTGTTATTTGATTCATTGTTTGTCTTATCTTTACATTAACATGCTAGCTTAGGTTTTTTAGTGTTTGCTTAGATCTAATGAAATCTAGCTATTAATTATTGATTGTTGATTTGTTTGATTGTTTTGGGTGATTGATTTCGCGTTAGGCTAAAGAAAATTAGCTGATCTTCTATACGGTAACAAGCTTGAACGTCTTAAGAAACGTAATCGGATGTGTACTACGGTTTTATTGGTTATTTTTAATGCATAAGTGACTATTAAAGAGGCATAATAGGATACTAAACGTGTCGTCATAGGAAGAGATAGAAGCTTATAGAGTTGGGGAAGGACGTACACGCCCCCGCGACTGGTATTAAGGAAAACAACCCTTCATCCAAACAACTGTAACAGATCAATTAATCAGTAAGAGATAGCTAGGGAGTAGTGAAATCTAAGTAAACACATTTTCTCATCATAAGAAGTTCACCACTTTTACTTTTCTTGTTTATTTTATTTTATTTGCATTAGTAGTAATTTTGGGTTAGTTGACTAGCAACTAATTCCGCCCACTCTTTCAAAACCCAAAATTTTTAATTGCTTTCATAAAAACATAAAAATACAAAAAGAATCATCCCTCACCTTTAGACCTAGTTGACTTAGCTTTCAATCCTAACGAAACTATTCCCCTAGAGAACGATCAATTCCCCGGTACTTGCTACTCACTATACTACATCGGTCAGGTACACTGCCTGGTGGGGATTGCAAGCTTCTCAAGATCCCTTGAGAAGTAAAACCTTTTGCAAGGTTGCAAAACCACGCATCAAGTTTTTTGCGCCGCTGCTTGGGGAATAGTTATTGCTTAGGTTGGATTTTATTTTTTATTAGGTCTACTCATTACATTCTTATCGAGTGAGATTTTTTATTTTCTTTTTATTAGGTTTTCTTTAGTCTATCTTTTCTTTGTGCCTTTGTTTGTAATTTGCTTCAAATGGATTTTTCACTTAGACTTCTAAGATTGCAACATAAGGTTGAGTGGCTAAAACGTACTGGATTTCAAAACACCTCATTTAGAGACACCTATGAATCATATGAGCCTTCACCTAGGATATATTCTTATGAACAACCTCCAGGTTTAGGATCTCGTCTTAGTGAGGCCCTTAGAAAAAGCGACCTAGTTTACCAAGGGATTATAGAAAAATCCATAGCAACAAACCATAAGTTGGATGAAGCACTAGGTTTTCTTTTATCACTACCTAAGAAAACAATTGAGGAGGATTTAACCGAACATGATCACATTGAGCAAAAAGACCTAGGTTTTATGATCGATGACTTTGAATCTCAAGGAACACATGATGAATTCTTTAGGCAAATTCAACATAGTAGTCAGATTATTGAGGAAGATTCTTATGAATCGAACTTAGAAGTTGAGATGCTTAGAGAAGCAATTGAGATACTTAGGAACATGTTTAGGTTAGATTCTACTAAAACACATGATGAGGATATAGGTGATCTTGACACGAGGAATGATGAGGTAAATAACATAAGCCCACTCAATACCCCACAAGTCCTACCATCATTTGAGGCATACACACCGCCCGTGACTTACCCGGAAGAAGTAGAAGAGACTTTAGGATCGGAGGCCACTTTTGATATTCACTTACATGCTTTTGATATCCACATTAACTTTAATTCACATTTAGGTACCTCTACAAACCACATCTATACTACATTATAAAACATTTGAGATATTTATAAAATGGAAGGCTTAAAAACTTAAGATTCAATACTTGCTTATAATGGCAAATTTTAATAAATACATCTATAATAGCATTGGTTAACACTTTAAAACACTTTTTGTAGACATGTTTTAAAAAATTACAAAGTATTTAATATAAGAAATAAAAACGTCTATAGCAATAATTACCTAACAAATGATATTTTTAAAACACCTCTAATATAAAAAATACTTGTTATTATACATATTGTACAAATTAATAAAACACACAAAGCTTCATACGATTTATATGTAAACAAGTTGATGGTACATATGGTTGTAGAAAACGGACCGGAGCAACGGGTTCAACCGGGAACTGGAGTCACCGCCGGTTCGGCTAGCCCACAAAAGTCGTCCGAAACGGTATTATTAATTCAATAGAGTTTCAAAATGCATACTAAATTACAATATTAAAAAAATATTATTAAATCGTGTAAAACCGGACGAAAACGTGTAAAAGTGGATCAAAACGTGTAAAACAGAGCGAATAAGTATTAAAACGTATGAAATCGTAAGAAAAACCAAATTTTTAGTTAGTTAAAAACAGTCGTTAGTATAAAAGGACTAACTTTGTAAACGTTCGTTGACTAAAAGGACTAACGTTGCCACATGATGACTAACTGTATAACGAAATGGTTCAAGTCGAAAAAAAAATTGAAAGTTCGTTGGTCAAGTAAACAATAAAAAAGTAAATGGTTCAACTTGGGACATTTTTGAAAGTACGATGGTATTTTATAGCTTTTACCCTTTTTTTTTTTTATAAAACTTACCGTAAAAACTAAAAACTTTGTTTCATAAAAATCGGAAGATTTTTTCAATGCAAAGGTGCAAAGTGCTAAATGGTAATTTATATATCTTATATCTATTTGTATAATAATAATTATACTTTTTAAAGTAACGCACATGACTTTTTGAATATTTAATTTTCTTTATCTTTATAAGTGCTCTTTTACTTGTATCATTCATCTATGTGGGACAAATATAACAATTTTTGTTTTTAGAGAACTAAATTTTCTTAGTATAATGTAAGTGATTTTTAAAATTCGATATGTTGTTATTATTTAATGATAACTTGCGACTAGAGGCCATTGTCAACTATTTTAACATCATACCTTTATAATATTTGAGTTACCAACTCAATATTGTCACAACATCACGTGGATAATATACAGTTTTATGTGAAAAATACATAAAATTATTAAAAACTAAAAATTGTGGTCATCCGTATATCTATTATATTGACCGTAAAATATAGAACTAAAAAAATCCATTGAATATTTTAATTGCATGATACCCGCCATTGCAACGCAAGGGTACTCTGCTAGTTCAATTAAATGAATGGATGTCGTTTTTTATTCACTTTTAAGACATTATACGCACGCATGGTTTCTGATTTAATGCGCTTCCAATTTTATGCGCTCTATCATTTTGTCTAATTTTGGTTTCTCATTCAGAGGCGCGCATACCCATTTGGAGAGCGCATATTAACATGTTTTATGCGCTTCAACTTGTCGTTTTGTATAATTCTTTGTTTTCTGATTCAAATAACGACAATTGGGTTGGTTTTTGTTTGGAATTCTCATGGGCGCATTGGCAATTTGTGGAAAAAGTTTATCTTGGTAAAATATATAAATGGTTCAATTAAGAAATTTTATCTTTTAGTTATCTTCCACACCCGTCCATGTCCCTTGAGTCTTCAAGACTAATGCCTATGCTTACAAAATTCGAGCTTGCCGGCCTCGTAAAGCGCGGGACACATCAAAAAACAAGTGACACAAACAAAAATAAATGAATTGGATTGATATGTATATTATTGTATGTATAAGATGGTTCCTTTATGCAAGTTTGACATTTCTTCACGAGTGGACACGGATAAACTTATTATCTTAAAGAATGAATATGAACACAAACATGCGCTAGAGTATCGTATTAGGTTGTGTGTTCGCTTAAACTTAAACAAATAAACAAGCCCCATTCATTTTCATTCGGTTTTTTACAACACTACTTCTAGATTATTATAACAATTAAGTCTGGTTTCTCTTCCTTTCCTTTTAAAATAGGGCGGGAAGAAAAGGTGATTATCCTCTGATTCAAAAAAATGGAATCAGAGATTTAAAAAAGAATTAGAAACTGATCAAACGCAAGAATGATGGGTTGGTTATTGTTTGTTTTTCCGGTTACTCAGAAAAAATATATTTGTGTTTTGATTCTATTTATCCCCTCTTCTCCCGTTTTGTTGTTTTACTATCAATAAAATGAAAATAATAAATATACAATTCTTTTTATAATTTTTTATTCAATATATTGTATTTATGAGTTAGGATCAAATACTAAAAATAATTAAAATAAGAATAATAAGAAGTAACCACAACCACACATTTTAGATGCAGCTACAAAGGTGAATGCATCTTCCTTTAAATTTTCCCTCCTTATTAGAAATGTGTGGCTAGAATTACTTCTTACCCTTCTTATTTTAATTATTCTTCTTACTTGATCCTTTCCCTTGTATTTATTATTTTTAGAAAATTTTTAATATTTTGGTTAATTTTTATGGTAACTATTGTTGCCGACCTTTCTGGCCGACTAATCCAAGAGATTTGCACTTACCGCCACACAGACTCACTGTATATTTCAGGAGATTGAACCTGAAACCTCTCACTCTTTAGTGATGATAGTTACAAGCATTTTGCCAATAAGCCACGTCTGAGAGGTTGTTTTTAAGTTAAATATAAAATGATGGTTAGAATAATTTCGTTCAGAGTTTTTATTTTGTTTTGTGAAACAACAAATCGAAACATAGAAATTAATTGGGTGCGAGGCGGAGCCATGGGGGGCTGGCGGGAATGTGCCTCGGCCACCCCCTCCAACCTGCTCAACTAAGCCACCTTGTAGCTTGCTTTCCGGCACACATTTCACAGTTAAACCAGCCCCTGCCAATAGGGCATGCCTTGGCCATGGGCATCAACAAATGAGAAAAAAAAAAATCTGGTTTGATGTTATAATCAATCAATACATAAAGGGTGCACACCGAGAAATTATAAGAAAAAAAAATCGAGTACACACCCATATTCAAACGACAAATTTTCAGTTATGAAAATGACTAAATAGTGAGATCTTAAAGAGAAATGGAAGTGACTGGATTTTTGGAGAAGACAAAGATGTGTGAGAAAATGTTATTTTATTCTAGTTCTCTTTCATTTTATTGGGAACAACCCCAAAATTTCAATTTATGGCAGTAAAAAACTCTAGTAGTGGCATATTGCTTTTCTTCTTTCCTTGTTTATTTTCATTAGAGTAAGTTAAGACTTCGTGTTAAAAAAAAAGGTTAAGACTTCCGAATTTATTTTATATATTCATTTGAGTTATATTTATTTGAGCCAAAGTTATCAATTATATTTACGTAACGTCTACAAAGATAGATAAATCAGCTTATCCTAAAAGAAACCCCATCTAAGGAACTAAACGACCACATATGTGCATGAAAGAAAAAAAATTCTACATATCATAAAATGGACCTATCGATGATAGTAAAGTGTGACGCATAATGTTAAGTTGGAGGTGTTCAGAGAAACACTGGTAATTAAGGCCATACTTCACATGTGTCACGCCTATAAGGATAGTCGTCATATGTATTTGATTTGACCCTGTGAATTTTAGCTTTGATATGTCATTACTACGCAGCTATGCAATATTACATTTGAACTTGTTATTCATTTTAGAGATGAATGTTGTGTCAATACCTTAATTATTATAATGGGCAGTCTTGTCGGCTGTAGCAATCATAAAGTGCTTTGTCGGGCACCATCGATTTTATTCTTAGAGCATTGGATGAAGTACTGGCGAGGCACCCTCATCAAGCCGACCTGGCACCCTCACCAATTCGCGCCACCGCATTGGTGGATGCTCTCGCCCAACATTTCGCCAAGAA
>LBNU01010677.1:99202-139999 GCA_014162995.1 Artemisia annua
TTTTCCGTTGATGATTGAGGGCTGAATTCTAATTCTTAATAATGCTAATGGCTTTTACAGTGGAATACTACGGAATATTCTTGATTGGCATTACCTATACGAGATTGATGTGTGGTCGCATCTTTGGGAACTAGATGGCTAAATTCTCTAAAATTCTCATGAATAAGGATATGTTCACGACCGAAATGAACACAACCGTAAGAGTCTGTTATTGCATAAATATGATATGTGTGATACTTATTGTCTCGATTTACTACAAAAAGTGGCTAGTTCAAGACTTATGTTCACTATCCACAAAGTAGATCGATATGTACTCACTAGGATAGGTTCAAGTCCAAAAGACACCTAATCTGACGCATATCATATTACATTTGATGGAAATAGAATAATAAGTAATTTTCTTATTTTCTATTCAAATGTGGGGTATTATTGGTGTTTGAATAGAAAATGTGGGGTATTGTTGGAACATTACTTATTATAGTTTTGTTGTTATTAGTGATTGCCACGAAATTGAAATTAGTGACAGTTTTTCTGTCACTAAATCGTCACTAAAACGTCTCTAATTGACCGTCATCATGGTAAAGACGCGTCTAATTGCAATGGTTACGGTTAGATCTATTGAAAAGGCATCAAAGGGCGAACCATCGCGACTGTTTGAACCGGTGGCAGTTAGCGACGATTATTCTGTCGCTGGGTCGTCGCTAAAGCGTCACTAATTTTGAACCATTGTGACTATTACGAAAAGAAGTGTATCTAAGGCCATTTGAAGGGGTATTGTGACTGTTTTGAAGGGTCACCATGTGCCTATATATAGAGGACGAATTTCTCACTTTGGATTCATAAAAAAAAAAAAAAAAAAACACACAAACATCATCTATTTCCATCATCATAACATAACCGATTCGCTAGATTCAAGTTTCATACTTGAATTGATTGTTGTATCCTCTAAACAGTTCGTACTAGATAGGACGAATTTCTGTTTAAGGACACTGCTTATCGCAGGCCTCAATCTGTTGTTGTAATCTTACGATTATATACAAAACAATTTGTATTACGATTATATTATTCCTAACACCAATAACCAAACCTTAATATCACCTTCAAATAAGATCATAGTATCACTACTTAGAACGTACAAATGAGAATAGCGAAAAGAACAATTTGATTATCCGAGTACACCATGATTAAAATTCATAAAGAAGAAAAGTGAAACTGGTAGAAGTTAACAAGAGCAACATTTTGTACATTTGACGCATTGCAATCCATGCCATTATATAGTGCAATATCTAAGATATCTCTAAAGAAGCAAAAATTATTCCTATGAAATAAGTAGTTAAGAGAAACTATTTATTTATAATATTTTTATGTCATCACATTTCAGAGTAGCTTAAACGTATCTCTAATTGCTATACATCTTTCACGTGTAAAAGTAAGTTTCAGTCTTTTAATCTTATATTAAGCATTCACTATTTTTTGGTCGTATCACTGGGTAATTTTTAATTTTGGAAAATCACCTGAATAGTTTTTGGTCAACACAGACCCTACACAATTAACCTAAAAAAGCATAACTGATGATGTACTTTCGATCTGCTTATTTGCCTCTTATTCATATATAATCATGTTAGCTCACTGTCGGATCAGTCTCAAAAAGAATCCCTTCTTGCATCAGTGTGTCAGAGGCATGCAACAGTATGTCTCACGTGAAAGGTCTTAACTCTTAAACATTGGCCAGTTATAGGCCTAGAACCCAATTAAACTATGAACTTGTGTAACATTACATGAAATGATCTTAAATTAAAGAAATACTACTAGACTTCCATCAACCATGTTGTGATAAATATCACAAAAACATTATTGATATGATCTCATGTTACTGTATAGGTTTGGCCTTTTTGCGCAAATCCTCTTGTTGTGTGTTTCGGTCACTCAAAAATTCCACAACCAGTCTTTCTAGGCATTATAAAAGAACATGGTAGAAGTTAAAAACCAACAAATCGCACTTACATTACCAAAGTTAACCAAAATGTAGCAGAGTTAAAAGATGAATAGCAGAAGTCTATTCGTCATAGTATAATTGACTTTTTATTCTTCTTACATTAACATCACCGAAGTAATTATAAAACTGCCTAAAGGTACCTCCTCTTCTTTTTAGACACTCAAAATATCAACTGTTTGTATTCAGAATGGAATTTGCATCGTTAGATTAATAAATTCTTAAAATCTGAAACAGCAATCTAAAATATTCGTCCCAAAAAACAACTTTTATAAAACCCATATTTACTGTTGTATTATATCAATATACAAATCTTAACAACACAAAGTTACCCTTATTCACTAAAAGTCATTAATCAAGGCATATTGTAGCTTTCTTTCCAAATCAAAATTTCAAACACAGTTTCTTCATGTAGTCTTCCTGTCTCACAATTATAGTCCATATTTCTTTTTTAGTAAATTCTAAAATAATTGTCCACATTTCATTATAACCAATGAAAAAAGACTTTAGTAGGTGCGTATTCTATTTGGTTGAAAAGTGTAGTGGTATCACGTTTATATTAAACTGTGTGTTTTTAGACTCCTGTGAATTATTTTGAGACAAAAGTAGTAACATATACCAACTTAAAATAACTAAGAGCAAGATATATTGTGGCGAGATGGGATGGCGTTGGTGACAGGAAGCTCCAAAGCTGAAAGCTATTAATGGAAGTCGAACAATGACTTGAACCAAGGATTGGGTGATGGTGGCAACAAAGGATTTTGCGGATCCGCTTGTAAGCGTCATTTGAGCTATATAGTTAATTAATTTAGTTTCTTTCGTTTCATTTTCTAAAATGAAGAAGATGACCTTTTAGCTAATACTTTGAAAGTGTTACCTTTTAGTGACTAATTTTCCAAAAGTGATTCGTCGGTTTAAAATCCATTTCTTACACTACTAATCTAAGAGATAGTTTGTTTTACGTTACGTTATTCGAAATTCGGGGGCGAGCCCCTGTGAACCGCCTCTGGCGTGAGAATCAGTCATCAGAATATGATGAAGTATGATGGAATATTCTTAGATAGATAAAATGTAGATGAGATAGGGAGCATACATGAGATGTGTGTATGACCTTCGTATTTGTAAGCAAACCCTAGCAAGGATGCTTCTAGGTTGTGCAAGGTGTCTCATATGTGTGTATGACCTTTCACGTAGGTAGTTTACGTCAAGGGAGATGTCATGACAGTGAGCATGCGATCGTTCAAGCGGTTCACAATATTGTAGGAGGAGACTGGGCTCTGTTATCATAGAAAATGTGGGTCGGAGGCTCTGCTCCTTCCCTAACATCATAGGCTTGTGCTACTTCCGGCCTCGGGGGCATGTGCTCCTTCGTTGTGTGTGGGATATATTTTGTGTATATTGGCGGATTCCATTGCGGTAGCTTATCTTGCTAGAGATATAGCTTTACGCCAATATATGTCTATTGTACCCGATGGAGGCTGTTGACACTTAAGATGAGGCTTCTCGGTTAAGCTAGTGTGTGTTGTACCCAACGGAGAGTCCGCTCCACTAGTTAGTTCGAAGTTGTTGAAGGTGTCGTGCTTTGCTCCCATACTCGTTTAAAAAAAGTCTTCATGTTTTGCCATTCTTATTATTATCACGGTGATGAAGCTAGTAAGTTCAATATTCTGATTATCTTATGAGGATTAGAAGTAAAACAGAATATGTTGTGGCATTAAACAACCTAGTTTTCTAAAAAAATGTTATTACGTAGCTGGTTTTTATAATGTTACAAAGTCGTTTTAAAATCGTTACAGTTTCCAAAAGTGGTTAATGAGTCTCATTGAGGATTAAATGAAAAGTAAAATTAAATTGAGAATGATGAGAAGAAATTACAACCATCCAAATAATCAATAAATATAGATGAATCTTCCATTAAATTTCTCGCTCTAATTTAATTAGAATGTGTGACGTTCTTTCTCATTTTAAATTTTTTCCCACTAATATAATACAAAATAGATTAATAAATAAATAAATAAATATAATAATTGATAACAAATGTTGCAACATGCAAGGCGGCTTTTGGTTATACAAAATGCATAACTATTTAAATTATTACAAGTCTTATAACGTTGAAGTTAGTCTTCTCAATGTCAATATTATTATTATACTTATTCTATTTATACACTCTTTGTATATTGTATTTATGCATTATGCCTAGTGTCTAGGCTTGTTTTTTGCTTAATGTGTGTATGTATAGTACTATATTGTCTTATTAAGTATTTTAAAGGTTTTATTTATTTATTTACTTATTTATTTATTTACTCTTTTAATACTATTGCTTGCTTAATGCAATTTTTTATTCGGATAAAGTTTCCAATATCTAAACTTGTTATTCGGAAAATCACTTAAAAATGTAGTAAACTTACCAATTTTTGTAGTTGTGTGTAGCATTTTTTTGGCTTTTATATTCCCTAAACTTTTTGATTTTGACTTTTGTATGTGTGTATTTACGGATGTAAAATAATCATTTTATCCTTCGTGTTAATAGAGTGGTTAAAGAAATATAAAGGTAAAATGGTCATTTTATGTGTAAATACACACAGAGATCGAAATAATAAAGAGAAAATTAAAGATGGCTATGCACAACTAAAAAAATATGTAATTTTACTACATTTTAAAGTGATTTTCCCTTCAATATTTAGTCCTAAGCAAAGGTGAGATTAACTTTTAGTTTTGCATCATCCTAAGTAAGTCCCAGTGTATATTATTTTAGAAATAAGTTCCAACTCTCATTTACTAGTAAAACATTACGAATTACACAATTTTATTACAAACTATGCATCTACAAACAATAAAAATAAAAAAGATATTTTGAAAAGAAATTAAAAGGAAAAGACAAGCAGTACAAAACCTCCACCATCTTTCCTCCATCTCCTTCCTATAAACATGCTGCTTGGTTTTGTCCTAACAAATTCCTCTACCACAACAAATTCCATTAAAGCTAAAAAAACTTTAAATCAGTCACCTTTAGAATTTAAAAAAGACAATAATATATAGTTTTTTGTTAATAGCGAATATTTTTGTACTAATACGAGAATGATATGGCATTTATAGTGAGACAGTTTTCATTGGCAATACTAATTTAAATCAGTCACCTTTAGAATTTAGAAAAGACAATAATATGTTTCGTGAATACTAGAGTTTAGTTTAATAAGCATATAGCAATAAGACTTTTCAAGCACAATTCAAGAAAATTTACAACTAGAAGTTATATTGTTTAAAAGTCTTTTGCAATTCAATCAAGCATAGATTGCCTTCCCCAAGTAAATGAAAACATAGAAAGTGGGAATGTGTGAAGTATATGAAAGAATCCATCTTTAAGGCTACTATACAAATCTTTTCTCTCTTTACACGCACACACATTAACGTATCATATCTAATCATCTCATTCTCAACTTTACAACCTTAAATTCTCTAATAATAGACATACATACGAACGTTTATATAATACCTAAATATTCTTGAATTGTGCTACAAGGTCGCAATTCATCACCGCCCGGGATACCCCGGTTAGGCCGTGTGTACATCTAAGTGAGTTGCTCGCCTTCTCGTGTAATTTGAACAAAGAAAACCTCATCCATTACAAGGGGCGACACCAGAAAAACTTTTAAGAGGGGGCAAAAGTTAAAAGTAGGTGCCAGTCGGGTTGTCAGTAACTCGATCTTTGTTGCTATAATGAAATCGAATTTACCTTTAATGAAAGTGAACGTTTCGGTATTTGTTTGCATGCGAGAACCAAAACTAAGAATTGATGATGATATGCATAATATTTAGTACATACTTACTTTTTATGATCGATATTAACACAAGTTCTTGATGCAAAAATAAAAAGGTTTGATAACAAAAATTCACAAAAATAGATAGAGTAGCACAAGAATTGAACATTATATATCAACGAAAGTGAACATGTCCTTAACCGCTTGACTCTGATGCAACTATTGGATAAATTTTCACAGTTTATTTACCCATTTATGGAGGCAAAATGAAATTCCCTGATCAATCGACATTATTCGAATGAACTTTGTGGGGGCAGCTGCCCACACTGCCCCCATTGTGGTACCGCCCCTGTCCATTACCTGTTATACCCTCCAAATATTAAGATCTAAGGTGTGAAGTGTCAATGGATTTTGGTGCTAGAGTGCTAAACTACTTGCGTTGAAGGTTTTGTGCTTTGCTCCCACACTCACCAAAAAAAGTGTTCATGTTTCGCCACTCATATTGTTAGAGCATGCGGTACAAGAGCTGATGGCTCAAGCCATCACCGATGGCACGACCCCTATGGCTCGAGGACCACACCGGTGGCTGGCTGGTAGCGGCTTGTGCCGTTCCACCAGCCCACGCGGTAGGTTTTCTTTTCTTTTTTTTTAAATTTTTTTTGAAAAAGTAGCCGTTGACAGTTAACACCACCCACGACACCAAAAGGTGACGTTATAACTAGGAAGAGGTGTTTTGGTGGCATAGAGAAATCTGGTGCCATAGGAAAAAGGTACAGAGGTGGCACCACTTTTTTCACGGCACTAGAAGTTAAACTAAATATGTTGTGGCATTAAACAACCTTTTTTTAAAAAATAATTACTATTTAGCTGCTCTTTATAATAATGTTACAAAGTCGTTTTAAAATCGTTATGTTCACAGTTTTCTAAAAGTGGTTTATATGCTACAAAATATATAGAAAATCGATAACAAATGTTGCGACACGGCGGCTTTTGTTACATAAAATGCATAAGTATTTAAATAACAAGTCTTGTAACGTTTAATTTAGTCATCTCAATGTCAATATTATTATAACATTATTCTATTTATACACTTTATTTATCTTATTATGCCTAGTGTATATGCTATTTTTTGCTTAATCTGTGTAAGTTGAGTACTATTTGTCTTATTAAGTATTTTAAAGGTTTAAAGTATTTAATTTACTACTCGCATAATTTTTTAATCGGATAAAGTTTTCAATATTTAGTCCTAAGCAAAGGGGGAGATTTAACTTTTAGTTTTGCATCATCCTAAGTAAGTCCTGGTGTATATTATTTTAGAAATAAGTTCCAACTCTCATTTATTAGTAAAACATTACAAATTACACAATTTTATTACAAACTATGCATCTACAAACAATAAAAGTAAAAAAGATATTTTGAAAAGAAATTAAAAGGAAAAGACAAGCAGTACAAAACCTCCACCATCTTTCCTCCATCTCCTTCCTATAAACATGCTGCGTGGTTTTGTCCTAACAAATTCCTCTACCACAACAAATTCCATTACAGCTAATAAACTTTAAATCTCAATCCACATGCTTCTTCTTCTTCATTTTTTTTAACTTCTTTTTATCGATTGTGAGCTTCATTTACACTCTTATATAGCAGCTTTAATAACCTTTTGTAAGTCAGATTTTTATTCTGAAATACAGCTTCTTTTGTTCATATTTGTCATTTTTTAGCTATATGAGAGTGAATGTGTAGTAAGTATGTGTTAAAACAATAGAATATTTATAAGTGTATTGATTTATAACTAGTTTTTTTTTTTTTTTTTTTTNACTTTTTAGGTTTTACTTTGATTTTTTTAAATTTGTGACTGATGATGTCATATATTTAGTGTAATGAGTAACCATATGCATGTTAGGTTTCAGATCGATGTGTTGTTTATACATTTACGGAATAAAAAATGTTTAATCTCAACTTTTTGATAGATGTAAGTTTTTATTTGATATGTAAAATTATATTTGGTAAGCTTTCTACTAGATGGAAGCATCTGTTGTGAGCTTGCTTGTTTGTTATATCTGCTGTAAATTTTCCGAGTTAATTTGTTCATGTCGAGTTTGAGTTGAACATCTGTTAAATGTGCTATGACTATAGTGTTAGTTTATAGGGGTTCTAAAAGTTATGTTGTAGTGAACATTCTGCTTATTACCACTAGAACTCCTTTTGCTATATCTGAGTTTATATTGGTTTTTTATGATTGGTTACGCTGTAGATTGAATCTTTTAATGGTAGTTTTAAAGAGGCTTTTCACATAATTTGGGCAAATCTTATCGAGTAGTAACAATCAGTATATTTAGTTCATTGGTACGTCCTGTGCGTTGTAATTGTTTTGTGTTGGTGAAATTAGCTTAGATTCTATTGATATTTTGGTTAAGTAGTTAATCAACTTAAATGTTTACTGGATTTTGAATTTTACCGAAATACATTGATTATAAAGGGTAAGCTTAAGTTTACATGTAATGCACGATGAATGAAAATTCGAGGCATCTGCAATGCAATTGGCCATTTATTATCGCTTTGCTCTTTAGTTATTAAAGCAACTTGCTCTATCTAGTTTCGATCATCTCAATGTGCACGTCTGAAAAGCTAACTGTTTTACTAGAAGCTTAGTTGTGTGTTTGCTTGTGTATTTTTAAGATGTGTTAGATTGCTTTGACAGATATTTGTTTATAGAGGTATCTAAAAGTCATGTTGTAGTGAGTATTATGCTTAATACCACTAGAGTTCCTTTTGCTATATATATCTGAGTCTTTTGTTGGTTATATGATTAAGATCCCTAGAAACCATATGCAGTTTCTGATACTTTTTATACGTGGAAACTCATTTTTAGCATGTATATATACATGATGATATATATCAGAATATTCAATTACTTGAAATGTTTTCTAAACCAAGGAGAAAGAAACAACTTTGTGAACTTAACTGTGTTGATATAAAGTTCTTATCAGATATAACTATCTAAAAATTTTGTTATCTTATGATGCACTAATAGCTGTTTATTCAAATTTTTGCTAAAAAAGTTGTAGAGTTTTTAACTCTATTAGTTTTTCATATAGGAGAATATATAATAAAACTTTTGTTGGAAAAGAAAATTCATTTGAAATGCATTTTAAACAAGAAAACATATTCCTACATACTGGGATAGTAGAAGGTATGTCAGTGCTTTGCAATTTTTGTAGTCATTAGTGTCTTTTTTCTATAAGAGGGTCTTTTATTTCTATGATACATATGAAGTATCTTCACCCATTTGTGGTTCTGGCACATGTATATGCAACAACAACTATGCTTTATCTCACTTGTCATTGTTGCTTTGATTATTTAAATCATTTAAATATTTATTTTTTATTTCTTATTCCCAAATTTGGTAGATGAATATAGTAAGTAGACTTTGTTGTTTAAAAGGAACCATCATATTTTGCATGGTCAAACAACAATATGCACAATTTAATAATTATATATAAGTAAAAAGATGGCAATTAAGATAATTTTTTGGGTGGTAAACTTTGAAATGTTACATTTTTGGCTCTTCTGTCTTTTGCTCAATTCACATAATCTGTCACTTTGATACAAATTATATTACAATTACCAACATTTTATATATAATATATCATTTATAAAAACTTGTTTAAGACATTTAAACAGAGAACAGTTACGAATATGATACTCAGGTGCTATTAAGAATAGCTCATTTTGGGAGCTTATTGACTTATTTGTGTGTGGCTATATTTAAATATAAGATATATCTAGTGGCTAATTGTAAAGTGAAGGCTGCAAGTTTATTCAACCCTATTGTGATAGTGGACTACTGGCTTACAGTATGTGTAGCGTTCATTTGTGCTACTACTGTTTTATTGCGGAACATGCTATTTTGGTAAATGGTTTCTCCAGTATGAGTTTTTGAAGTGTAATCTTAGTGTCTTAAGGGCCAAGTATGCATTGGTTTAGTAGTGTCAAAAAGGCTATGGGACACTGGTTGTATCGTATTTGCATTCGGTGGAGTCTGCATAGGGTCAAAACAGTGTTCTTGTTGTGGTTTACCCAATTTCATTTACTGTATGTTTTAGTATAGGAAGATGGAATTTTAGGTGGAGCTTAGAGATCATATTGTAAAAAAAAAAAACCAACTGGCTAATTAGTTTCATGTTGTCTTTTACAGCTTACGAGCTGGTTCTACAATGGCAAATCGTCAAGAAGATGAAAACAGGTATATAATACTCGTTTTAGATTTGAAATACGGGGGGTGTTTGAGATTGCTTAGAGGCGTTTGGAATTGCTTATTTTTTCAGCTCTTCTGTTTATGTGCTTATTTAATTAACTAGAAGCAGTTTTGTTTTATCCAAACTGCTTATTTTCTAGTAAAATAAGTGACAAGCAGGTATAGAGATGCTTATTTAAAAGTATTTATCTTTGCAAACATTAAATTACATTTTTACTAACATATTCTAAACACCTATTTTGAAGTTGTTCATAAGTAAGCATATGCAGAAAAACTTGGCAATCTCAAACACCGCCATACTTCTGTTACTTTTCTGTTATCTGCTGCAGAAACATTTTTGTGTTGTCCTGCTTCTGCTAAGTTGCTTATATTCAGTTAAAAGAAGTAGATTTTGATAAGTATGTAGGAAGCTTCTTATCTCAAAAGGTTTCTCTGAGATGACATTAAAATTATTATTTCGAAAGGCTTATTTATAAGCTACTTATGTTTAAGCAGAAGTATAAGCAGAAATAACAATAATCCTGAACACCTCTTGTAGAACATTTAGATATCTAATTATTACTCCATGTTGTTTGTTATTGGATATATCAAGGGTCTTCCGTCGTGACAGAGGAACTCTCGAGATCGACAGGCAACGTGACAGCCAGTTAGCCATATGGCGAGTTGCGATCAGTGGTAATACATCAAGTCTACAAGACAATAATATTATGTCATCTCTTTTTCACACAAACTAATACTATGTGTTTTGTTTTCATATATTGTTGCAGGCATTCATATGTTTTGCAATGTGACACTTTTGTCCATGGCTTATGCTCTGCGAGATGGTGGTTGGCGTGGACTCACATTCTTTTTCATATTTTTTGCGTTGACCATTTCAAGTAGCATTGTCATTAGTCACATCATGGAACGCAACCCGACGTTCAGAAGTTATCCGGAAATCGGTGAAGTTGCGTTTGGTAGAGCTGGATATCGTACTGTTTGGGTAAGTTTTATTTTTCAAACTATTCTATATCTAGGATTTTGATTTTTTTTCCCTTTATTCCACCATTGTGCATCGTCACATGTCCATACTGGTCACCGTATGCAACATCCAGGTTTCACTTTGTTTCTGTTAAAATTAAATCATAGTACTAACTTAGTCTTCAAAAGACCAACATACTTAAAGTTTATAGCTTGAATATCATTGAACTTTATAGAATAATATAAGATACGCCTGATTTTAGGCTTATACAAGTTGCACTTGTAAACATGTCTAGTGTAAATGTTTTGTGGTCCAATGGAGTTTATATATAGGTTGGAAATGAGTGTCTTAGATTTATGTTCTAGTTTTATGGATCAGATTATGCAACTGTAAATTTTGAGAGCTGCTAGATTGCGCTGTGGTATCTCTTACTCAGGGGAGGCCCGGAGGGGGTGCAAACCCGATTCCCGCACAGGGCACATTTTCGAATGGGGCACAAATTTTTGGAAATTTTTTAAACTGTGAAGAGCTAATCAACCAATTTGCTATGAAGAATGCTAGGAGAACTTCACGAATCATCGGTTAACTACAATGGTATGTATTTTTAATACTATGATTTTGTTATGGATATAATTAACTGTTATAACATTAGTTATCATTTACAAAAAAAGAAAATTTGCTAGGAGTTAGGGGCATTTTTTTCTTGGCTCGCACTGGGTACTCAAATCCTCAGGGCCGCCACTGCTCTTACTAATGGTAGATATCTCTTTAAAATGTCATTTAGCTTTTGCAAGTTTCTTCCAAAGTGTGTAATTGTAAATTATGGTTTACATAATACTTTGTGATTAAAGTATCTGGTTTACATTATCACAAATGCTATTTCAGTTCATATTCATTTTTATGCAGTCATGGAGAAGTTTTTATTACCGACACAAAACACATGGTTTTCCTCAATTCATAAAAATAGGCTAAACTTTAGTAACAGAGTGCTTATGCAACGCTTTAAACTACGAAAACTTATAACTACAATTATGAATGCAATATGAACCGAGTAGGAACACTTCCTGGTTCTGCCCCTGAGATAGTCCTGTCAGACACATAAACAACATAGCACACATAGTACTTCATATCTAATCCAATTGGTTATTATTTATGGTGGCATACACATTATTTTGTTAATATTTGATTTAACACCATAATTATAACAAGTTTGCTAATACCATTTTAGCTTATAAACATGCATAATTAGCATATAATAAAACAACCGTCAAAAAAGACAAAATAAGAAAGGAAGTAGAAATAGGATGGAGGACATGAGGTGCAACAGTGTAAAAGAAATTACAAAGGAAAATTAGATATAGAGTAGAAAAAGCAAGTAATTTGGAATAGATTATAAAATTGATGTTAGTTACAAAATTTACTCAAGGTTGCATGTGTACTGTTATTGTTTATGGAGTATTAAATTGTCACTGATCTTGTTCTGTTTATTTGTTTCAGATTCTCGTTTTCCTCTTCACATATGTAAGTGAAAGTGACTTTTCTTATTTACGACACACTTAAAATTATTTCAAAATCTACTAAAGTTAAATATGCATATATGTCTTTTAACACAGGCGTGTTGTGTTGAGAACACCGTCGTGACACGTGACACGTTAATCAATCTTTTACCGAAGGAAATGTTCAAAATTGACAATCGTGAAGTTACTGGAGGTCACTTGGCTACCATGTTGATGGTTTTGCTTATGCTATCCGTGGTTCTTTTTAAAGACTGGGGAATATTTGATATTACGCTGACCGGTTAGTTTAGTGATTTATAATATATTGACTAAATCGATACTTTGTAAATCTAAACTAACGTTATTCCTTTTCATTATTTTCTCAATCTAGTTTCTGGACTTGGTTTAACCGCTATAGTTGTGTTATCACTTGTTTGGCAATGGATCTTCGATCCCGTTCCCCATCAAAAGACTCTCAGCTTTGATCCCTCAATGTTTCCGATGGCAATAGGCTTTTACGCTAATTGCTTTTCGAGTCATTCGAGCCTACCAGAACTATACAAACAGACAAAGAATAGGAATAAGTTCATTGTTCTACTGATTTATATGTAAGGAATTAGAAATTTATATTTATGTATTTGGTTACTATTTATTATAATTAATTGTTTCTGATTATTTTATTTACTTTTGCAGCTTTGTTCCAACCGCTATCTTGTATGTTGGAGTAGGTTGCTTGTGCTACCATTTATTTGGGAACACGGTGGAACCTTTGTTCATTCTAAGCATGCCAGGGCATCTTGGTGCCTCAAAAGCTGCCAAGATCTGTACGGTAGGTGCAAATGCAATGTATATTATATACTTTAATAATACGGTATATAATTAGTAGCAGAGTAGTTTCTGTTGGGGTGAGTGCAAAATATTAACGTAGTCAAACCCATTCCCCATTCCCATTACCATCTACCAAACACCACCTAGAAATGTTGGTTTTTAAAACTTTTGATAAATGTATACTCGTATAATAAGCATTTGTTCCTAACAACTCACCACTTTTACTGTTTTATTTGATTCAGTTGTTCAGCTAAGAATGTTCAAGTAGACACCATAGGCAATTGTTATTATGTTTTTTTTTTGGAGAGCATTGAATTGACTCACATCTCCTAAATATCTGAATTCTGACTTTTAGCTTATCAACTGTACCAATTTCTGAAACACTATATGGAATGTCCATATCAGTTGCTTGAAACTGTAATATTTGATTAGACGCGAAACTTTGCTTGAAACTTATATCTTATGTGTTACCTTTTTATTTTGCAGATAATCCATCAGTTGATCAGATATCCTTTTCAAGAAAAACCAACTGAATTTGTTCATATACACATACAAAGCAGCTGTTTTGTGAATAAAATATCATTTCCTTAGCTATATATAGTTACGTATGTTCAGGGTATAAGCTCTATTGCTATGCAAGTTGATGAGGTTGTGACGAATCCACAGGATGACGAGGAAGATAACCATGCTAAAAGCATACTTGTTCGACTATTTTTAGTGGGGACAACTATAGTTATCACCATGGTGGTCCCATTTTATGGTAAGTTCTCACTTCAATATAAGACATATAATAACACTATAATACTGTAATATTTAAGTTTCATAGTTTGGTACTAGAAAATAGCATTTGGGATTAGGAAAATTATTTAGCTAGTACTAGTAAGTAATATTAAAAACCTAATATTTGAATATAAGGGCGGAACAGTTGATGAAACTTGAAGCTATGTGCATTTTACTAAGCTACAAAAATTGAGTAAAAATTAAGTTAGAATCCATGATTAGGCGTGCTAAGTTGTATATCTGAAATTGGAAATGAAGAATCAATGAATCTTTGGTTAGTTTATAAATCATTGATACACACACAATTATAACTAGGTTACTGAGCAAATCCCCTACAAAAGTACGGACATATGGTTCCTTTTCAATTGAGGCCATGAATTTTCTTTTAGTTTCAAGAGTTTTCCTTCTTCTAATCCAAGGTGTATATGGTGTATTTCATTAAACTGCAAGTATAGTTTCGGGCTAATACCAAAAAAACGCATTATACTTGTCAAAAATAGTACTTTTGTGTATCGAACTTTTTTTTTCCTCATTAGTGTACTAAACTTCAAATTTTTGGCCACTTTTACGCACTTTGGGACAATTTTGCCCCTCAAATCTTTGAAAATCCAGGGGCAAAAATGTCATAAAATTGTACGAAAATGCGTAAAAGAGACAAAAAATGCAAGTTTAGTACACTAATGAGGAAAAAAAATTCGATACACAAAAGTACTATTTTTGACAAGTATAATGCGTTTTTTTGGTATTAGCCCGTATAGTTTCTCCCAGCTTTTTGACTGATCATCATATGGCACTATAAAAAGGGTGTTTGTATTGGATAGGGCTTGCATATGAAGCTTGACTAGAAAGAACTTTTTTTTACAAAGATATGTAGATGGGGATGGTTTGGTGTGTTGATGGACAACCTAGGTACTGATATGGGGAATGAATCATACTAGTCACGTAGTAACATACAGATTAATACGATGGACTATTGATATCTACCTTTTTGTGGCTTTAAGTTGAATTAACAAAGTTATGGATTTCAATTAAACAAATTTCTTATTCATTGGACCTGCATTTCTACATTATCTAAATGAAATTGTACACTGTAGCTGATAAAGTTTATGCAATGCAATGCCTATAATGCCTATCATTTGGTTTTAGCCTAAGTTTTATTTTAGCACGGATACTGTGCATGTCTCAGTTATGAACACTGTTTATAGTTTAATTAATGTGTTACCTTAATAATGATGGATTTTATATGATGTTTCGTCATTGAAACAGATGTTTGCTAATATTGTTCTTCTTACAGGTCCATTCATGGCATTCATGGCATCTATTTTCGGGGTTTCTGTGGTAGGTCTTTTATTCGCCATGACGAATGACCAGTATCCTAGTTTTTTAGCCGATTAACAAAAATAACTACACAAGTATGTTCATAAATTTACTTATAGGACGAAACTAATGCGACTTTTGTTGTTTCAGGCTCTGATTATCCCTTATATGTGTTTTTTACGCATTAGATATCAGGACTTTACTAGGAGCCAGGTATCACACTGAACTTTTAATTAAAAATATCACTTGATAGTATCACCAAATCATCTTTTGTACTATTTCTTCTTGACTCATTTTTCTTCCGTCATTGGTAGGTGATTTGGACCGTAATAGTCCTTCTGGTAGCTGTCACTGGAGCAATACTAGGCAGCATTAAGAGTGCACCAGCTTTGGCAAAAGGTTGAATCGGCTTAGAAATATAGTGTTGAACTATACACGACGAATAGATAAACCGGTTTAAAGAAACCTTGACTTGAGAAAATGTACTACGTAGTATGTTATCGACTTGGCAAATAGGTGTTTAGAATTTCTGGTATTTGTGAACCGGAACTCCTGTGTGTGTTTTTTTAACTTTAGAAGTGGTTATCTTAGGGCCTGTTTGTTTAATTTTTTCATTAAGTCATGTTAATTAACAGATGACTTAATGCAGACAACATCAGTTTTGTTACTTAATATTTTCAGTCATCTTTCTCCATTAAGTCACAAACAAACAGTTTTCATATGACTTAATTAATTCAGTTTTTTTTATATTAAGTCAATTAAGTCGCAATCAAACGCCCCCTTAGTTTTGTTAGCAGAGTATTAGAACTCGATATCTCAATATTATCAATTTAGAAAATGTATATGTATGTGTATCTGATATTTGTAATCATTTAGGGGTGTTCATCGGTACGATTCTCGGGTAGTTAGGTTTATTTGGTTCGGTTAGTTCAGTTGAATTATATTTCTGGGTAAAACTGAAAACCGAACCGAATTCAAATTGGATTAAACCGAGCCGAATAACCCGAAAAAACCCGAATTACATAATTTTGATTATTTATTTATTTATTTAATTATATTGATTTTTTGCACCAAAAAAATTTTAAGCTTAGAAAATGTTATACTTATACTATGAAAGAGTTTTAATATATTTTTTTGTAATATAGATATATTAAAAATATATATTTTTTGTGAATTTGGTTTTCAGTTCGGTTCGATTTGCATTTTGTTAAAACTATAACCGAACCGAAAACCGAATATTTAATTCAGTCCTGTTTGGTTTTGTCAAATTCGGTTTGGCTATGTTTTGGTTTTTGGTTTTTGTGGGTGAAACCCGGATTCTGCACACCCGTAGTAATCAATAAAGCTGGACAAGTTTTTGGACACGTAAATTGGGCTTATAAGATGGGTTCAAGTCCGGCTTATGGTACAAATTCCATGCTAAAGGGCTTTCATTTATTGAGTACTTTCTTTCTTCTTCCATATATTTGTTTTGGGTTTTGCTAACGAAAACCTTAAGGGTCATGGTTAATCGACTTTATTTTACTACAATTGTTTATATGAATACAATTTAATCAGTCACAATCAAGTGTCGGGTGTTTATTCAATATTTATGGGATTGTCTACACTTTTTTTGGTACTAGCAGGGTACCCGCACGTTGCAGCGGCGGGTACCCTGTGATTAAAGTCTAGGCATCAACAAAATAACAATGATGAACTGATTAACGTGATAAAACACGAAGAAAATGATCCCGATCCGGCTCGATTCACCTGTTCTTACCAATTCCGACGGTCCTCTCATATTCGATTTACTTCAAAATACAATCATTTTGTTGGGTTTTAGCTAACAAAACATCTTGATAAAGTTGACATGGTTCGTTAATTATAAGTAGCAATCAATAGGTATTTGTTACATTAATCTTTGGAGCAATGACATATACACATACAAATTTACTTGGCACACATACAAATCATGAATAAAGAAAAAAAAAATACCCATGTAAATTTATGTGTGCAAAGTAAATTTGTATGTGTATATATCATTGCCCTAATCTTTGTTGCAACTATTTTTAATATTTACACGTACCATTGAGCATATGTAATGAATTTGTTTAGAAGATTAGTTTATGCTATGTTTTCTTAGGGCCCGTTTGGTTTGCTGGTGGGTTTAGGATTGGAATTTGGATTTAGATTTGGATTTAGATTTAAATTTATTATTATTTTATAAATATACATATTATATAAATTGATTGATTAAAATATATTACTTTGACCGACAAAATCAAAACAAAAGAAAAGTCTTATTTATATATGTGGCAGGAGAAATCTGGAAAACATAAAAAGTACAATTTATGAGTATAGATAGAGAAAACCCAAGTAACGACTAAGAATTGAGATTCTGGCATCAAAGAAGCGCGTGAGACCAAAGACACTCTACCAAACATTTGATTTTAGTCACCTTTCATCCTAAAAGCCTCCTAAACCCGCGTACCAAACAGGCCCTTATATACTCCGTATAATACAATATTTCTGATAAACCAAATTCTAAATTTTTATATGGTCCATATATCATGATTTGATTTGGTTTAAGATATTGCAAAAAGGTTATGTTATTAAGACCCCCTATTATGCGAGAATAGGAGGTTTTGGTCAAAATGTATAAACCGCGATACACACCGTATAAATCCACAATGCACAGGGCCTCACAAAACCCTCTATTAGAGGGCCCGTATAAACTCTATGAGCCTATCATCATAGACTCATTGAGTTGTAACTTTCCCATCATTTTCAAGCATGACTTTCCCAATGACCCATACTCATTTCGTCAAAGCAAGTAGTACGTAATTTTGTCATTTTAAAAACACGGCCACTCATTTTTTTACCATGGAACCAATCAAGCAATCTTAGCCACTCATTTTTTTATCGAAATAAAAAATAAATAAACTTTCACCCTTTTTTTAAAAATTAAATATCTCGCAAACCGTAAATCGTTACGCCAAAAACAAATACCATCGCGACGAGAATTAAATTATCTTTCTATAGACATGCATTATTATATACTTTCGACGAACCTTTTTTTTTCAATGAACTTTTTATTTTTTAATATTTCCGCCCAGAAAAATCATATATGATTTGTAAAAATCATATGTGATTCGTTAAAATCAAATCATATGTGATTTTTACGAATCATATGTTATTTGTAAAAATCAAATCATATGTGATTTTTTACGAATCATATATAATTTTTCTGGGCGGAAATTTAAAAAAAAAATAAAAAAAAAATAAAAAAAATCGTCGAAAGTATATAACAATGCATATCTATAGAAAGATGATTTAATTCTCGTCGCGATGGTATTTATTTTGTAGTTTGAAAATTTACCGTTTGCAATATATGTTGTTTAAAAAAGGTGAAAAATAAAAATGGGTGACTATGATTGGTTCATTGGTTATATGGCAAATATGAGTTGTATATTGACATCATCTCTACTTAATATATGTGCACTATAAACAATCGATAATCAGGCAGTCGACCCCCTGTAGCTTGTAATTGTTCTAAGCGGGATTAAACGATGATTAATCGGATTGGCATTGCAACAAGTTTTCTGTATTTCCGGCAAATTTTAGGTATTTCATAAAAACCTCTTGAAACAGATATAAACAACAAATATAACTTATTAAACAATTTTACGACGAGTTTTGGGTATTTTCAGCAAGGTTTGAAGGTTTCGGGCAAGCTTATCATTAATCGTCGTTGACCACGGTTGACCGAGTTGTTAGACCAATTTACACACATTGAAAAGGTTGGTGGCCTTGTAGCGCCTAGGCGATAATTAATCGGCCTTGTAGGCCTTGATTTGCAACACTATTGAATATAGTCCACACAAAAATGCTTAATTCTTCTTTACTAAATATCGAAAATCCTTTATATAACGAAAACAAAAGTTATGCGGTGTCAATTATAATGCGAGAAAAGTTCAATTTAGTTTCCAAATTCTTTAAAATTCCAATGAACAAATGCTGGTATTTTTTTTATCAAAACAAAAAACTCACTTTCATCATTTTTATAAAAATTAAAAATCTCACAAACTATTAATCGGTAAACGAAAAGAAGCATACGATTACGACGATAATTAAATCATCTTTGTATAGAGGGGCACTTCTATATATTTTCGACAAACTTTTTTTTGACTTTTTTTTGTGTGTCATTGTCCGAGCAAATATAACTGAGATATTATTATTAGTTATAGTCATTAAGTTCGGACAATGACTATAACTAATAATAATATCTAAATTATATTTGCTCGGAGAATGACTCACACAAAAAAGTCGAAAGAAACTTTGTCGAAAATATATAAAAGTGCCCCTCAATAAAAAGATGATTTAATTTCATCGTGATGCTATGATTCTTTTTGCGTAATGATTAATGGTTTTTGAGATTTTTAATTTGTATAAAAAATGATGAAAGTAAGTTTTTTTTTTTTTTTTTTTTTTTTTTTTTTTTTTTTTTTTTTTTTTTTTTTTTTTTTTTTTTTTTGATAAAAATAATTAACTACCAGAATTTTTTAATTGGATCTTTAAAGAATTTGGAGTCTACATGGAAGTTTTCTCAAGCTATTAAATAGACACCGTGTAACTTTTGTTTTGTTTTTATATAAAGGATTTTGGACTATGTTTAATAAATATCTTATATATCATGGCAGACTTAGGATCAAATGAGAAGAAGTCTTAAAATGAGAAGAATGAGAAATAACTATAACCACACATTAGAGATGCCTCGACTTGAATTAGATGCATCCCTAATCTTTTAGATGCATCCTAATATATTTCCTAGCTAAAAACTAGATGCATATACATATATTTGATGCATTTTAGCAAGTTAGGCAAATCCTATGTATTTTTCGTCCTCTGCGGGTAAAATTTGTTGCAAGTACTACTTTACTTCGTTTTCACTTCAAAATCACTTTCGAAACTAATTGGGATGCATCTAAATGAATAGAGATGCATCTAATTCAAGTCGACGCATCTCAAATATGTGATTATATTTATTTCTCATCCTTCTCATTATAAGTTTTCTTCTCACTGGATCCCTACATCATGGCATTGCTAAAACTAAAGTTTGACGAAGATGATGATTTTTTTTTTTCTTTTAACTTGATTATTTCTGGTGCACATATATTAATAAGAATTCTTTAGAATATAAATGAGAAGTTAGCATATAAAATATGATAGGTGTTTATATTACAATTAATCAAAAAATAAAAATAGCTTGTATGTAGAAGGTATTAATGAAAATCAGCAACTGAAGTTTCTGTGGAAATTTGGGCGTTGGCTGAAACTTTTGTGTGTATTGTACTTAAAAATTTTGATGTTCTTTATGGCAACAACAATTTTTGCAATAGCTTTGGCGAGATTGCATGCATTCGCAGAAATAGGGTTCCCATTTGAAAATGAAAAGAAACGTGGACAAAGAGTGCTTTTGCTGAAAGATAGAGTGCTTTTGCTGAAAGATAGCCATGTTGCTTGGAGCGTTGCTCCCATCCTTTATAAAGAAATCTTGGTTCCGCCAGAGTACTCTTGGGGAGCTCTGCAATTGAGAAGCCCTCCTCCTTTCACCATACTTTATAAGCACCTTAAGGTTTTGAACATATGCTTGGGCAGTTTAACGTAATGATGAGATTCTTGAGAGATTCAATATGAGCAAGTGCTCCGATGGTATACTCCCCGTTATTAAAATTTTACCTGTCATTATAGAGTTTCTATGCTTTCAATGATCTTTTGCTATGATTGTTAGTTGGATGGTTTCTTGTTATCCCCACCCTTGATTAAATAGTTTGAGCAACATATTCGTCAAGAAAACTCAATGAACATTGTTGCGTAGCTAAATGTCATGTGGAGTAGTGTTTATTATTGTAGATTAGAATATAATTTATATACATTACTCAGAAATTTCGACAAAGGAAAATTGAAAATGAAAGAACACTTGTAAGGATCAAATATGACGGTGAAGGGTAATAATGTGTCTTTGTGACTAGTAAGATGCCACCGATAAGATCATTCTAAATGAGTGTTGAAAAACATGACTTAGGATCAAATCAGAATAAAATTAAAATGAGAACGGTAAGTATAAACAACAATGGCACATTTCAGATGCACTTAAAAATATAGATGCATCTCCGTTTAAAATTTCTTCCCCTTGTTTGAAATGTGTGGCTGAAATTTCAATTTTTCTTCTCATTTCTCTCATTTTAAGTTTTCTTCTTACTACATCCCTTCTCTGTAAAACATTAAGGAGTGATATCATTTTCAAGACAGGAAATATCCTACACCAAGAATGGAGATACTTTCTTAGACTCCTTTTGATAAATTGGATCAAACCAAATCAAACGGAAAATCTTCAACTTAATTGATATTGCATTTAAAGTAACTAGAAGTGTACCTGCGCAGTGCGGCGACGGGTACCCGGTGACTTTTTTTGTGGCGAGCAAATGTTTTTAATTTTAAACCTTCATTATTTAGCATGTCCGAAATAAACTATAACGTAATAGATGTATGTTCTTCAAAAGTAAAACGTCTAAATTATTAATAATGTAAATAGTTAGCAATTTCATATTTTAAGTTTTAACATTAAATTGATGGTTATAATTTAATTAGCTTTTATTTTAAACAATTCTATTAAAATGTATCATTATTGAAAAGGGTTACTATATGGTTTAAATGAGACTTAAATTTTAAAATTTTACATTAATTTTCTAATTTTCCTTTATAATAATGTTTTTTGTCTTAGAATTTTAAAACTTCATTTTATACGAAGTCCTAAATCCTTTATAATGTAGTATAGATAGTTCTAAGTTTCTAATACTAATCCTTACCTAGTATAGAAACTAAGGGTGTTTTTAGTTGTTGGAAAATGAGAAGTTTTCCAAAAACGTTTTCTAAGAAACAAACAAAAAACAGAAAACAAGTTCAAAATGAGTATGTTTTGAAAATTTCTCTACTGAAAACAGAAAACCAATTTTGCTATTGTAACTATGAGATAGGGAACTTGAATTTAGAGTTTGTTTTCAAAAGGTTTCTAGATAGAAGAGTTACTCAAGAAGGATTTAAATATACTATACTAATTACGAAGAGTTCGATCCTTAATGAAAGAAAGGATTTCTAGCTTTGAGTCACGATTAAAGTTTATTAAAAACATGAAATGTATCCAATGGAATAATTTATTAGTGCACCCAAATAACTTTAGATCCTGTGAGCCAACAAAAGCAGTTTTCCAACATACTCTTCCAGAATGGTCTTGTTGCTCGACGCACTGCTTATTACATTAATGGGGTCTTAAATCCTCCAGAATTCTAAACCTGGAAACAAGTGAAGATTTAATAATTTTGGTTTTCCCTGGAGAAGTTTCAACTTTAATTCCACGGAGTGCTTGCTCAGCTGGTCTTACATCCTCCGGAATTCTACCATATTTTAACTTTCCTACTTCTGAACTTCTCCATGCCACTATCTGTCCTCTGTAGAATAATTTTACTCCGAAAAAGTAGGTTTTCTGGGCATCTTCTGGATGTACTTCCTTGCCCAGAAAACCATTACCGCAACCCACGGTATCCACCACTGTCTTATGAGAAGGAAGTTTCTGAATATTTGTAAGGGTAGTTTTGGAGTCTTTTAGGCAGAGGAACAACGAAGCGATGGGTAGTGGGATTGGAGAACCCAAAACATGGCTCACAACAATTGCAACAAGATCAAGAACTGAAACGCCACTTGGTGGTTTAGCAATTAGCATACAAGTATTTGAACGATCAATATAGCAGGGTACTCTATGACTAAATCGACTTCCCCATGCTTTGATGACATTGGACTCCTTTGACACATGAGTGATGTCCAAGTTGTACTCTGGAAGAAGCCAAGATCGGGTGTAGATGCACTGAACAAACTGCAATCTTTCGGCAATAAGTTCAAGTGATTTTTTTACTGCCTGGAAATTTGGATTGCGAGATCCGATAGTACTGTTTGAGATGAAAACCCTTGATACAGAAATCTGAAATGACCTATTTAACAACTTGTGTCTGATAGCATCCAATGAAACAGACCCAATCTCTACAAGAGTTTGAAGGGGCTCAGTACAATCAAGCTCCTGGAAAATAGGTGACGACATTAATGAGACTACAAAAAGTCAAAAATTAAACCCACGAGCGTATAAATAAAATGTGATAAACTTAATAAAAATAACGGGAACATTTCATGCCCTGCATCCGGAGCAGACCTAGAGTGGTTACTGGGTTCCCGTGAACCACATGGATTTTTTCCGAGTAGCGTAAATTGCACCAAGTCCAAATATTTTGTGTTACAAGTCTTGTTTAGCTTTTATGAAATGTACCTGGTGGTTTTTTGGCGTGGGTCGGTCAACCTAATCGTATGCCAAATTTATCTCATTGTATGTGTTATTAGTAGGCATTAGAACACAAAAGGTTATAGAGGGTTGTTTGGTAAAAGTTACATGGCTTAATTAACAGAATTTAGGTACAGTACCTCAATAACAACATCAGAAAGCTTCCTTACACCAAAGGCAAAACACAATCTCTCTGAAACATCGTGGTGAACAAACGTCAGTTTCAAAGATTCAGCATACTTCACATACTGAGAGCCATAGGGATCAATATATACACATGAATTTGGATGAACAAGTCTGCAACTTTCATCAGGGACAACCAACTTTGATTCCAAGTTGAATTCATCTGATTTCTGCTGATCTGTGGTTTCATTAAAGATAAAGTTAAGGAGTTCAATCACTCCACGTAGTTCATTTGGACAAAGACGCTCATAACCACGGTACTTATGAAGACAAGAAAGGGAAGACATTTCAAAAGAAACAGATAGCATGTCATGCAGACCCAGTTCCTTCAAGATTTTTATAAATGGCTGGTAGCGAGAAGTAAGTTCAAATGTAAGTGGGAAAAGGTCTACTTTTGGATGGCAAGAGATACAAACGGGGTTCACCAAGTATGTCGAATTAGCAACTGGAATGAATCGCAGTTTCCCCAACTTCGAAATATCTGGAAAAAAAAATGAAAAGATTAGTCTTTGTCATATTACATATCAAAAAGGATGTTTTCATTTTTCTTTTAATTTCTAACTTTTAAAAGTAAAGGCACAGTAAAATTCAAATAGTCCACCTAAATTGAAATTTCTGTAAATTAATATACATCAATATTTAGGTCTTTTAAACGTACCACACATCTTATTAAATGCCACAGTGTCATATATTGTAAGATAGCAAAACCAAATCATAAGTTTTCCTTGTGATTGACTATGTACATATGAGTCATTTAGATGTTATGTTGTTACAATTATTTCTCGGTTGTATTTTCCCTGTAGTCCCATAACTTCCACCAATACTTGCTCCTATCAGTCAAGGTATTGAAATTATCAGGACGATCACGTTGCATATCTTGGCTAGATGCACTAAACTATATATGTTATTCTTGTTCAAAGTAAGCGATATCCATAGTAAATTAATATAGTAGGCTCAAAACATGAGGACAACTTTTATTGTTAGAACCAACAGTCTCAACACAGACATGCATGTATACATGACAGTTTTACCAAACACAATAATATTTTGCGATAATCACGTCATAGAGACTCTACGTAAACATGTGAAGACATGAAGTGGTTCTCGGAGTTATCTGTTCAATTAGCAATATGATGATGTACATAAGACATATTTGAAAAAATGATGAGTGATTGGACATCATGAAATTATGTTGCACAGAGTCAACATGTGAAAGGAGCCGTTGTGGCATGGCCAATAGCTATTTTATGATTATTAGCGTTCATGCAGGCCACAGGAAATGCAAAGTTATGTAGGCAACAGTGAATCTGGTTGGTGAATTCACTCAAATGATCACCTTACACAAGAAAAAAAATAAGAAATTACCTGAGGAAGATAGTGTATCCCAAATTCGTTCTAGATACTGAAGTACCTCAACGATAGCATCCTCTATAGTTAAAACACTTGACTCAGTATGCCTCACACCCTGAAAAGATCATTAGCTTTCTTAATACATCCATCCAGTATAGCCATTAATATTCAATTCAAATGATCAAAAGAGAGGGCATTTGTATTGTTTAGAGGTGGCAAAATGAGTGGGCCGGGTCGGGTATGGGTCTTAACAGGTTTGGATCTAAATGGGGAGTCATTTAGGAGCACGGGTCTAAACAGGTCCGGATCATAGGGGTTCGCTTTTAATTATGAGTTCAAAATTAAAAAGTAAATGAAATTCTAATTTTCTTTGACCCGCCCATCGGTTGATTGTTATACAATTGAGCTTTACATCAAATATCCAATTAGACCCACATTTCAGTTATTTAGTAAGACCCAACAAGACCCATCCCATAATAAATATTTAACCAATTTGACCTGTATTTAACCAACAGGTCTTAAATTGCCACCTCTATTATTATTGTTCGAAACCTTAAGGTGCTTATAAACGATGGTGAAAGGAGGAGGGCTTCTCAATTGCAGAGCTCCCCAAGAGTACTCTGGTGGAACCAAGCTTTCTTTATAAAGGATGGGAGCAACGCTCCAAGCAAGATGGCTATCTTTCAGCAAAATGGCTTCACTGTATGAACAAAGCACTCTTTTTCCACGTTTCTTTCCACTTTCAAATGGGAACCCTGTTTCTGCAGGAATGCATGCAATCTCGCCAAAGCAATTGCAGAAACTATTGTTGCCATAAAGAACATCAAAATTTTTAAGAACAGCACTCATAAGAGTTTCAGCCAACGACCAAATTTCAACAGAAACTTCACTTGTCGATTTTAAAAAGTCTAGCTTGTTGTCGGCTGCCAGCCCCAAACGCTTCTTACTTTTGGTTCCTAGCAATTCTATCTTTCTGGCACATTCAAGAACAATATCAGCATCGCCCATGTTTTGAAGGCCTGTTTCCCTTAGTATGTTGAGCCATCCACCTGACGTAAACCTTTCCCCAGGAAACTTATGAGCCTCACCAGAGAAAACCGATGTTAACAGTGAATCACACGGATCAAACAAGTCTTTGGGTTTATATAAGTCTCCATCACCATTTGTTACAAATTTTGTCTCCCTTAATGCTTCGATGACTAAAGAATCTGGTTTGAAATCCTGCAAGTTCATGTACATATATATCAATATTAATATGTTCTCCTGTTCGAAATGAGGCTTCTCTTCAAACCTAACCGGTCTTTGTTTCTCTTGAAAGTCAGAGACTCCGAGGGCTCTCAGCAATACTGTCTCAACAGACTCTGGTGTTAGACGTACATGTTTATGCCCACATGGGCTTGGTTAGTTTGTATAGGCTTAGCCCAAATGTAATTGTATCTAGAATAATCCTACAGGTGTATATATTGTAAACGTTTGTTGATTTGGCAATCAAGGGAAAATCATTCTTTCAATTTGGTATCAAGAGCAAAGATCCCATCCTAATTTATCTCAAGAACACGCTCTCTTCTCATCTCCTCCATCAACCGAACCCTAATTTTCTTTCCCCCTCAATTCTCATACAACATGACTGGTTCTGATAAGGAACAAACACCCACTCCTCCCTCTTCTCCTAAACACTCATCTGAACAATTCGCCCCGTTTGGTGTCACGAGCATCACTAATAACATGCCCATAAAATTAAATTTAGAGAAGATGAACTATAATGCTTGGAGTTCATTCTTCAAAATACACCTTGGTAGCATTGGACTTAAGCATCACATAGAAAGTGGCACGGCTAGTTCTTCGGACAAGGATTGGAGTCGCTTTGATGATCTTGTTAAGGTATGGATGTTAGGCACATGTTGTGAATCTCTACAAGATCAAGTTGTGACCACTCCGGGAACCGCTAAAGACCTTTGGGATCATCTCAAAAGTCTCTTCCACGATAATGAGGATGCTAGGGCCATCACTCTCGATAACCAACTTCGTTCCGTCAAAATAGGTAATCTTTCAATCAATGATTATTTTTCTCTAATTCAAGGCATGGCGGATCGACTAAAAAATCTTGGTGGAACGGTACTTGATAAGAATTTGGTCATATATGCTTTAAATGGCTTGGACTCTAGGTATAAACAAATCGCCAAAATAATTCGGCATACAAAACCGCTTCCCACATTTGCAACAACTAGAAATATGCTTTTATTGGAAGAGACCGAATTAAAAGATGAAGGTTCTCTGGATAATACTCATGTTGCCTCTTCCCCCTCGTCCCCTACTATTCTTTTGACTCAAAATAATACTAGCGGGAATAGGACACGTGACACAAATTCATCTTCAAATAATTCGTCAAGGGGAACAAATGGCCAACTTACACCAAAGTTTTGCAATCATTTTTCCAAAGGTACCTGTAGGTTTGGGGATAACTGTAGATTTATTCATGATCAGAGGGCAAAAATAAATGTCAACAACACCTCTAGAAATACTAATGGGTCTCGTTTGTCTACTGATGGTTTCACACGAGCATCATTTAATTCCTTGACCCCATCTGGAACATTTCACAACAGAAAACAAGCACAACCTGCTTGGTTAAAGTCTCTTGCACAACACCAGGTTATCACCCCATTGATACCAGCCCACCACCAAGCCCAAAATGCTTTGTTAGCTCAACAGGCTGCCTTCCTGGCTCAACAGCCTTCATATGCTCCCCAACAGGCCCAATATCCGAATTACTTCACCAATAACCAGCCCACAACAGCAGGTCTTTTGGGTCCAGCTCCAAATATGCTCCCGACTCAAGAAACCACACTTCCAAGTGCATTTAGTACCATGACTCTTCAAGATCCTACATGGAATATGGACACAGGTGCCTCTTCTCATCTCAATAAACATTCAAGTAATTTAAGTACTATCTTTAATAAATGTTTATATCCATCTGTGTGTGTTGGTGATGGTAAAACTATACCTGTAACTAATACTGGTCATAGCATCCTACCTACGCTTAATCGTCCCTTATACTTACATAACGTTCTTGTCACCCCCAATATTATCAAAAATCTCATTTCTGTCCGTTAATTTACTAGAGATAATAATTGTACTGTTGAATTTGATGCATTTGGTTTCTCTGTGAAGGATTTCTTGACTCGCCATATCCTCCTCAGATGTGACAGTTCGGGGGATCTCTACCCAGTCACGAAGCCTTCTCCCATTCCTCAAGCTCTTCTTTCAATCAGTCCTACTACGTGGCATCAACGTCTCGGGCACCCCGGGGAAGACGTGCTACGTTCTCTAGTTTCTCGTCAATTTATTTCTTGTAATAAAGAGAAGTCCCCACATATTTGCCACGCTTGTCAGCTTGGCAAACATGTGAGACTTCCATTTTATAGTTCAGACTCTATTGTTACTCATTGTTTTGAGATTATTCATTCAGATATTTGGACTTCACCTATTGTTAGTCCTGCTGGTTTCAAGTATTATGTCTTATTTCTTGATCATTTTTCTCATTATTTGTGGATCTATCCTTTACGTACTAAATCTGAAGTGTTTCAAAAATTTGTGCATTTTCGTTCTTATGTAACTAATCAATTTAAATGTGATATCACGGCTTTTCAATGTGACCATGGTGGTGAGTTCGATAACACCAACCTCCTCAATTTGTTTGCCCAACATGGCATTCAAATTCGCTTTTCTTGCCCAAAAACTTCTCAACAAAATGGGAAGTCTGAACGCATGATACGTACTATCAATAATATCATTCGTACCCTACTATTTCAAGCCCACCTTCCGCCTTCATTTTGGGTCGAAGCTCTTCATATGGCAGCCTACTTACTTAACCTTCTACCTTCTTCCGCCATTCAAAACGAAATACCCTATACAAAACTCTTCAATAAACAACCTGACTATTCTCGTCTACGCACCTTTGGCTGCCTTTGTTACCCCCACATGTTTCCCCCTCATAAACTTGCACCCCGCGCTACCCCATGTATTTTTCTTGGCTATCCTGCTTATCACCGCGGATATCGATGCCTTGATTTATCCACCAATAAAATAATCCTCTCCCGACATGTCACCTTTGATGAGAACCAATTTCCCTACGCCTCAAACACCCATTCACATCGTACATCCTACGAATTTCTAGAACACGCACCCTCCCCCATAACTCGACATATCATTCATCCACCACCTACTCCTACCCACACTCATGCCACTACTACCCCCTCAACCCCTGAACAACCACCTAGTCCTGATGACACCACACCTGATCCACCTCTTATTGACACTCCAACACCGACCCAAACTTCCTCCCCGTCCCAATGCCAACCGAATCCCTCCCCAATTTCAACCTCGGCCCACCAGACTCCACCTACAACCCAATCATCTCCTACACCACACGGCTCAACACCGAACGCCTCACAGTCTACCACTCGAACCCATCCCATGGTCACTCGTGCTCAAGCCGGCATTGTTAAACCTAACCCTCGATTTCATGGTCTTGTGTCTTCCATCTCACCGATCCCTAAGTCTCCATATGTTGCTTTATCTAATCCTCATTGGCGGGATGCTATGCATGATGAATATAATGCATTAATTAAAAATAATACTTGGGTTCTTGTTCCAAAACCACCTAATGCTAATGTGGTTCGATCTATGTGGTTGTTTCGGCATAAGTATCATGCTGATGGTTCTCTGAGCAGGTATAAGGCTCGTCTTGTTGCTAACGGGCGTAGTCAACAGTATGGTATTGATTGTGATGATACTTTTAGTCCGGTGGTCAAACCGGCGACTATTAGGACGGTTCTTAGTCTTGCACTATCTCGCAGTTGGCCTATTCATCAGCTTGACGTTAAGAATGCCTTTCTTAACGGGGATCTTTCTGAGACAGTTTACATGTATCAGCCACCGGGATTTGTGGATTCTCGATTTCCACATCATGTATGCAAGTTACAGAGATCATTATATGGTTTGAAACAAGCACCGCGTGCTTGGTTTCAACGGTTTGCAGGTTATGCTCTTAGAGTTGGCTTCTCAGCGAGTCGTTGTGACTCGTCATTATTTATCTATCATCATGGCACTGATATTGCGTATTTACTGATATACGTTGATGATATTATCTTGACTGCCTCCTCTACAGCTTTACTACAGCGCATTATCTCCTCTTTAAATAAGGAGTTTGATATGACAGATTTGGGTGCTCTTAACTATTTTTTGGGGATCTCTGTTACACGTAATTCTACAGGCATGTTTCTCTCTCAGCGTAAATATGCTATGGAACTGTTGGAACGGGCACACATGGCTAACTGCAACCCCACTCGGACTCCTGTTGATACTAAGTCCAAGCTTGGAACTGATGGGGTTCATGTCTCCGATCCTACTTTATATCGTAGTCTTGCAGGAGGTTTACAGTATCTCACATTTACCCGTCCAGATATATCATATGCTGTGCAGCAGATTTGTCTTTTTATGCATGATCCTCGAGAGCCTCACTTGGCAGCTCTTAAGCGGATCCTACGATATGTTCGAGGTACTTTGGATTTTGGTTTACAGTTATACTCTTCATCCTCTTCTTCTTTGGTAGCCTATACTGATGCTGATTGGGCGGGTTGCCCCACCACACGACGCTCTACGTCTGGGTATTGTGTTTTCTTGGGGGATAATCTTCTTTCGTGGTCTGCCAAACGTCAGCACACTCTCTCTCGCTCAAGTACTGAAGCTGAATATAGGGGCATTGCCAACGTAGTTGCTGAGACTGCTTGGATCCGTAATTTGCTCCGAGAGCTACATTCACCTCTCCATTCTGCCACTCTTGTGTATTGTGACAATGTGAGTGCTATTTATTTGACAGCTAATCCGGTTCAGCATCAGCGGACGAAGCACATAGAGATTGATATTCATTTTGTTCGTGACATGGTTGCTCGGGGTCAGGTTCGTGTTCTTCATGTACCTTCTCGTTATCAGTATGCAGATATCTTCACTAAAGGATTGCCATCAGCTCTATTTGAGGAGTTTCGTACCAGTTTGAGCGTCCGCCCACCTCCCGCTCGAACTGTGGGGGAGTGTTAGACGTACATGTTTATGCCCACATGGGCTTGGTTAGTTTGTATAGGCTTAGCCCAAATGTAATTGTATCTAGAATAATCCTACAGGTGTATATATTGTAAACGTTTGTTGATTTGGCAATCAAGGGAAAATCATTCTTTCAATATCTGGGCCATAAGCGACATACTCCTCAGTGGACAGCTCAAGCAATGTATTTGAAGTACCCAACAACTCTTGTCGTGATTTTGGTTGTTTGAGTACATACTTGTTGGCTGGAAAACTTTTAGAGACGATGCACCCCATGAAAAATCAAATTAGGAGACTTTACAATTCAGACGAGACGTAACACTTAATTTATTCTGATCTAAGCCTGTGACTCAATAGAAATTTTCTTAAAAATGAAGGTATTTTTAAACCTTAATATGAATTCATGAATCTACAAATTCAAAAATGATAATTTTTAAATCTTAATATGCATTCAAGAACCTAAAACTTACCCCAAAAAGATAATTTCAAAAGACATACAAATACAAAAAAGGAGTAAATTGTGATAAACCCATCAAGATTTCATTAGAAAGTATGATAAATTAAACTGAAATGGATGCTTACAACATTTATAAAAGTTGTATAATAAAAGACAAACCATGCATTTTGGATATGTATAGAGCTGCGATAGTCCATGCGAATAAAAAGGAGAAAACTTCAACATACTAACCGCACTATGAATATAAGATTTCCAAGGACACTCTTATTTTACTCTATATTACAATTTTTTGAGTTTTTTACTTAATTAGTTGGTCACCATAGTCTCATCTAAATTTCACTGGTAGTCTCCATTCGAAGTTTATTACACCACTCATACCTATTTTTGAAAGGGCTAATACCAAAAAAACGCACTATACTTGTCAAAAATAGTACTTTTGTGTATCGAACTTTTTTTTTTCCTCATTGGTGTACTAAACTTCAAATTTTTTGCCTCTTTTACGCACTTTGTGACGATTTTGCCCCTCAAATCTTTGAAAATTCAGGGGGCAAAAATGTCATAAAATTGTACGAAAATGCGTAAAAGAGGCAAAAAATGCAAGTTTAGTACACCAATGAGGGAAAAAAAAAGTTCGATGCATAAAAGTACTATTTTTGACAAGTATAGTGAAGTTTTTTTGGTATTACCCCTTTTTGAAACCACTTGCACCACCGGTCCCTATTTAAAAAAATAATGTAAGTTTTGCCATTAATGGCCCTCACGTACCTTCCACATGAGGGTACGATCGTAAGCTTACATTTGCTCTGCCCCTTTACATACCCGTTCACACAGCAGTACATCGTGATACATTCTTAATTAATTCCTCCTTATTGTGTGTGCTCAACTTTTAAAATCACTGTACGGAATGTATTGTGAATTTAACGGTTTGAGTGTGTATTTAAATGGCTAGATCAGCAAATGCAAGATTATAATCATACCCTCATGTGGAAGGCACGTGAGGGTGATTAGTGGTAAACTTGACATGCTTTTTGGAAATAGCGACTTGCGGTGCAAGTAGTTTCAAAAATAAATATGAGTGGTGTGGTAAACTTCGAATAAGGATTGAAGTTTCAATGAAACCTCAATGACTAGCTAAGTAAAAAAACTCTTTTAAGTATATGAAAAAGGAACAAAAATGCATTGCATGGATCTCAAGTTTGTTTTACAAAAATATCTACTGTTGTTTTTTCATAAAAAAGAAAGTAACGCCATCCGTGGGACTCGAACCCACGACCACGTGGTTAAAAGCCACGCGCTCTACCAACTGAGCTAGAACGGCTGTTTGCTGTAATTTTTACTGCTAAATAAATTATTCGTGCCAATAAAACCAATATTCTCTCTACCTTTGCGTACCGTTATGATTTAGATGCCAACTCAGGACAAATTGAGTTTTTGCTTGGTTTTTACATGCTAATGGATGTAACTTTACTAAGCATGCATCTGACAGAATCATAGTTACTATCAGCATTGTCAATGTATACCAGTTTGATTCATATTCTAGTAGTTGAAGACATTGATTAAACGATTACGGCATCCTTTAATTTCTTGAGTAATACATAGCTTTGGACCTTTGGTGAATTCTTGTAGTGAGCTTATATATAATTTCTTGAGCCGCTTACATCAAGAAACTCGTTGAACGATACAGCAGCCTGATTAGCCGTCATAAATCACTTTACGCGATAAAGGTTGCTCACTTTAAGCATGTGTTTTGGCAATTGTGTTCACTACTTAAATTATATCCGGAACGCATAGAACATACGGGGTCAAATACTACTTGGTTTAGTATATTTTTTTTGTGCTCCTGCATAAGCGGTTTTTGCGATTTGTAAAACATATTTGTCACCATCGTTGTGATCTTGTTTTGCTTGGAGTTGCTAAGAGGTACGCATTTCTTTATGTTTCGGTTAACTAGTTACAAGTATTATCTTTCTTAGACTTCCCTTGTGTGCTTTGTAATTACTCCGTACTTGTTATTAATATATGCATGTGGCAGAATAAGAACACTTGTCAAACAACCTTTAGCAATTAACAAGATATTATATTGTCACCTTTGTCAACCGAGAGTAGCTATCATCTTATCTGAAAATGAGTAAATACAATCTTATCATCACGACTAATTGGTCTTGGAGTAAAAATGTAGATGACCTCAACTTCGCTCTTATTAAAATAGTTCTTGTAGTCTTGATAAAAAAATATCACACTGAATTCATATCACCCTAAATTAAATCCTCAATTGGAACGAGAAGAAGCTCGACCACCAAGTTTTATAATAGCAATGAAAGGACACCCTGGTACGGGCAAGAGTACGCTCTCCCGCTTCATAGCCGCATCGCTAAACTGCCCACTCCTTGACAAAGACGACGTGCGCGACTCAACTTATGCATTCGAACCACAAGTTGAGTCACACACTATCACAAAACTCCTAAATGACCTTTCTTATGAAGCACTGTGGCGAATGACCAAGACCCAACTGGGTCTTGGCCTTAGTGTCGTCCTTGACTCGCCTCTTTCTAGCAAGACTCACTTGGACCGACTAGTTGACCTAGCCGGTTCTTTTGATGGTTGTAGGCTCGTTGTGATTGAGTGCAAGCCCAAGGATGAAGTTGAGTGGCGTCGTAGACTTGAGGTGAGAGGGAAAGATGGCTGTGGTGGGAGTTGGCATAAGCCGGCTACATGGCTCGATATGGAAAGGCTGTTGGAGGGTTATAATGGGTGTACCGATTTTGATATGGGTGACGTACCGAAGCTGGTTTTGGATACGACTGCAGTAGATGTTAAGGCTACTGAGCTTGTCGAGTTAGTCTTTAGATTTCTTGATGCTTGTACTCATTAATGTCTTGTTTAAGTCAGTTAACATGTCTTTGATCTTGCGGTACTTTAAGTCCCGTATCATGTTACCAGGAAGACGGCTTATAGAAGCTTTCTAGATTCACATGATGTGATGAACTCAATACCGAATTACCAATATCATGATTTAGATGCCAACTTAGAATTGAGGTTTTGCTTTGTTTTTACATGCTAATGGATGTAACTTTGCTAAGCATGCATCTGACAGAATCATAGTTACTATCAGCATTGTGGATGTATACCAGTTTGATTCATATTCTAGTAGTTGAAGACATTGATTAAACGATTACGGCATCCTTTATAATGATAGGGAAAAAGAAGTTCAGCATTGTAAAAAACATACATGAGAACAGCTAAAATAAAGTTCATATAACACGCATCAACTGAGAAACTGATCCATGGTGACAAGAACAATAGTCCGTACATTCAACGCATTGCAATCTATCCCATTATACAGTTCATCGAAGAAATCTCCACAAAATGCAGCATAAGTTGTAACCTGTACATACAGAAATACAATAGAAAAGTTAATCCTACTCATTATGAATTGTCTGCAAAATCACCGAAGATTATTGCTAAACAAGTGTGTATGTAACTAACAGCACTCAAACACTTGACGTGTTATAATTACAAGAGACAATATATGTTCAGGCTATATAAAAGATTGCACAGTTGTACCTGGGATTATACTTATAGAGGAGCATACAGGATCACTTGTCGTCTTCCTTTTTGTCCTCGTCTTTCTTTTGCTCAGAAGACTGATAAAACATATTAACTCATTAGTAATTCACTTCTTCCCCTTTTTTTTTGTTTATAATAGATAGAGATCACTGCGAAGTTGATGGGTCGAGTATGCTCTTAGTGAAGACAAAAAGTGAGCTTACCTCAGACTGATTTTGCATTGAAGCAAGCAAATCTTTGACTGACGGGTCGTTAGGATCAACTCCTGGGAGCTGCAAAACCAAACAAAAGTATGCATGAGAAATCCAGATAGTAGTTTTTGGATCAACTTGTTATATTTCTCTTTGCTTTGACACAAAATGTGTCTGTTCATGACCAAAATTTTAATATATTAAAAAAAGTAGACGTACTGAAGCAAGGATTGATGATACAAATGACTGATCTGCCAACAGCTTGCCCATGTCCGCCTGGCCTGATTGATCTTTTGCACCTTCTTGCACAGACAATTGTAGGGCTGCAAATATTACACGGGCATCAATTATTGGTAATTTAGTGACCCAGGAAGAGACTCTATACTGACTTAATTGAAAGTCACAAGATTCATGAATAGAAAAGCAGTCATGTGTCAAGATTGTACAAAACAAAAATAATAGATTAACCTTCTGACTTATGCTACAAAGCAAGAAGCCAAGAACACAACAGTTCGCACTCAATGAACTAAGTTAGGAATACATGCAGCTATCTTATTCGGTTCAAATCTAGCTCCTACTACACACTTTCATAAAGTGAGCAAACTACTAAAAAATTGTAAATGAATCACAGTTACACTATCTTGTACTTATTAATTTCATTTTACCATTTCTACCTAGCTGTGTGCACTCATTTTCTGTATATGTTATATTGTTATGCTTTGATGGGTCCAACAACTGCCCCATTATTGGAAGCACTCAATCATCCTATAAAAGCAAAATATCCACTTCAAACACATGTTGTCAAATCAGACATATGACCTTATCGTACTAAGACATTGTGAAAATATAAAGGGGTCATCAACTAATCATTTTACCTAAACATATTTCTACTTGATCACAAAGAGACCCAAAAACTTCGGGTCTTTATCACCAGTAATTCCAAACACAAGGGGTGCTAGATTTTTCTTTGAAAAAATAAAAAGGGGTCATCAACTCATCATTTTAGTTAACATAAATCTCATACAGGACTTTATACTTTTAACAATATACCAGCATGAAATCCTAGTTTGCTTATCCTTCCTAATATTCCTGAAAACTTCATTAACTCAGCTAATTTCAAAGGTTTAAGATTCAAAAATTCAAGTGCAAAGCTTTGAAGGTTTAAAATTCACTAATTCAAAGTCAACAATAATGATATTCAGCACAGTAACTTACCAAGTGCCAAGTCTTGATCATCAGTGGCTGCCTCGGACATATCAACGTCCCTTGTTGTAACAGTAGCAGCAGGATCATCCATTGACATGGCAAGTGCCTGCTGTAGCAGAGCATTCTCATCATCCTGGCAAGGATAAGTAGACATAAAAGTATTAATAGGGATGTCCACAATATAATTCAAGAAAGAAGATAAAGGATAACCAACAACAAATATAAAAGTCAATTCTCAACTATTCAGGAAACACAAGGTGTAAGTGAGTTACAGTATTCTAAAATGTATCTCTCTTAAGCTTTGGTTCATAAGAAGATGGAAAAAAGTGTAATTATGCCACTAAAAGAGTTACCAATCCAACCAGGCAAGATACAATAGTCAGCATAAGGTGGGCAAGATACATTGTCAGGGTCAATCTCTAATCTTTAAATTAAAAATAAAAGAAAGCCATAAAAATACGATAAAAAGTGAGCTTTTGTGTCATCGGCTTAAAGAAAATTAGCATGAAGACGTAGAGAACTACTAGACCTGCTAATGTAATTTTGTAGTCAGTGAACAGGAAATTTATCTGGGTCAATTGAATGCAGCACAAGTTGATCTACTATAAATCTATGCTCTTTACCAATGATTTAATGTTGCTTGATGGACCTAGACACGTTAATGCTGGGTTGTAGATTTTAAAAGAAACCCAAACAGAACATAATTTGTGGAACACTGACAGTGTCAACTGAAAGTGTAAGATACAGTAACCATAGAATTGTGAATAGTCAGTAAGCAGTTGACAAGAAATTCTTAACAGTATGTTGGGATAAGTTTTTCCTTATATGTTAGATTTTGCGTTGGGGACTCTCATACTTTGTTTTGATTTAGTTTCCTGCTATCTCATCTAGCTCAAGATGAAAAATTCTAGTTCTTTAAAAAATATCACTAGATTGTGAGGTAGTTACCTAATTGTCAATGGCATGTTTCCAATGCTCTAAGTTAACATATCGCAGGCCAAATATAGGATGCCTTATGCCTATATGTAAATGCAAGATACCTTGCCTGGGACAAGTACGACTATCACTGTCTACCACATCTAGATTTCAAAATCGTTTAACACATAGTATCAAGAAACATTGGGAACGATGTAATAGAGAAACATATAATGGAACTAACCATTAAATCATCTTTTTTATTCTCAGATTCAGAAGTCCCAACATTTTCAGACATGGTTGCATCTTGTGAAGTAGACTCCCCTTCTTTCTCTTGCTTCGAAGAATCATCTGCAGCCTTTTTCGCAGCGGCTTCTTGCCTCGCCCTCTCCTCTTCCATAGAAACACGAAGAGCAAGTGCAAGTTCAGGGTCCAAATTGGGATCAACACCAAAATCAAAACCAGATACACCACCAGCTGCGGCCGCGGCAGCAGCTGCTGCAAACCCGCTACCACCTTCTCCATCACCAGTGAAGATTGGAGTACTGAAAGAAAACAATATCAGCAAAAACGATACCAGTAATAACTCTGTGTGCAAGCAAACAATCACAAACCTCAATAGAACGTCAGAAAGAGCATTGGATCCAGCTGGAACATGAACAATGTGACTGCTGTCATTATTATTCACAGCAGCAACCAGGGCCTCAAGCTTTTCCGTCTTAGCTTCGTCCTCTTCACCGAAGTTCACAACATCAAGAGCGACACTGTTCTTTTTTAACTTCTTTCCAATCATCTCCAATACTTTCTTATCATATTTCACAGGACTGTAAGCCACAAAAAATAGAAAATAAGAACAAACAAATCAAAACATACCAAAAACCGCACAGCCTAATATGTACAATACATACCCTCCAGCAAACACAATAATCCTCTGTTGCTGCTTTTTGTTTTGACGATGCTTCAGCGCCAACTGAGCAACCTGGATTCCTGCGGCCAAGTTCATCTCACCGCCTATATCTAAACCTAAATAACCATAAAACAAAGTCCATTATTTTATAACTCCCACAAAGACTCGCATTAACAACACTCCACATCATATATCCAATAAAAAAACTAACCATGCATGCAAGCCAGGATCTTTCCAAGATCACTAGTAGGAGTAACCAAAACACGAACACCTTTTCCAGCCATGGTCAATACACCCACGGTATTCTCCGGATTAGACTGAAACAAACAAACAACAATTAACAACCAAGACATCAATTTCTTATTGATCAATATAATCTTTATGAATAATGAAACCTTTACACGCAACTTATTATTTAACAAATACATATTTGTACACCCTCAACAAACCATTTTCACTATAACTCATCCCAATCGGTTTAAGATAACAAAAATACACAATGTTGCCATAAAAAAGTAGTCCAAAACCGAAGTCCTAGGGTTGAAAAACTAGTCATATGTACAATCTTAGCTCCAATTATTATTTAATCAATCAACTGAACCTATACTCTTAAAAATGTTTATAAATGATATTCTCATAATACGACTGCAGCAAACAAACAACAAAACATTCCACTGACATGACATTTGTAACCAATATAACCTTACACACGCAATACAATCTTGAACCTTAACTACACGTAAGGTTGTAAGCGAATCAACCAAACACAAACCCTCCCTTTTTCATGTCTGTTAAGAAAATAAACTTGTTGAAATTCGCTTACTACATCAGTAAACAAACACAAACAACAGTAACTAAAAAGCATCTATTCTTTAACATTTTAGCTTATAACAATTCGCTGTTACTTATTGTTCGTTTAGTATTCATTAAAGGTTCGGTTCATTTACAGCACCTGCATAATTCATCATAACAACAATACTTTTTCCATAATCAATTTAAACTAGCAATATTAAATTAATTCACACCCACAAAAAATAAACCCTAAAAACTGTATTTAATTGTACGAAAAATCGCCTTAACTAGACCTGCACAATTCATCATAACCATAATTTTTTTACCAACCCACTAAATCAATTACACTTACAATCCTTAAAAATCAAAACTTTCCACAAATAATAACAAATTAAACCACACCCACAAAAAACAAACCCTAAAAAAAAGAAAGATATAATACTTGTGTTTTAGCACCACAAATGAGGTTAACAGCATCAGCTTGAGCTTGGAACCTTGTTGGCGAATAATCACCGTTACGCATCCATTCTGAGTTATCAATACAGATCATCGTTGCCTGTAACAATTCCAATATTTAACAAACGTTTTATAAAATATATAAAACCCTAAAAAAAAAAATTATAAAAATTTGGAATTGATTGATTGGTTGAGTGATTAACGTACCTCGAGAACCATTGTTGTTGATTATTGATTATTGGAATTGGGTGTGTTTGGGTTAAGATTTTGGGGATGATGTTTATGATGAATTTGGGTTTTCTTGAGTGAGACGAAAGGGTGTGTTTGGGTTATCAAGGCTAGTGTGGTGGATCTATCATGTTTCTACATATATAGTCCTTTGTTTTTGTCTTGCTTTAAGTTAAATTATACGAGGATAGCAAAAATATACAAACATATAAAAGGCTAGGGATCAATTGCAAAAATCATAAATTTTTAACTAAACTATTTGGGCTACTTTATTACTTTATTCGACCCAAACATAATGTGACCCAGTTTGAGCCCAATATGGATCAGCAATTCAGCATGGCCTACTGCCCTACTTGGTATTGCCTATTTCTTCGTACAAACTTAAAGACATACTTGATAATGATACTTCATGTTGTTTACAAAATAATAGCCCTTCGGGCTATATTTTCTGTTACTCAACCCATTTCATAAAGAACATATGGCCAAAGGTCGAGAAGCAACAATTCGTAAACAGTGGCGAAGCTAGAAAATTTTCAGTGGGGGGTCGGGATCTAAAATTTTTTATTGCTTAATGTATAAAAAAAAATTCACAATTAAAATGGAGGGTCGAAACCGAATATACCGAAATTTTTCTACACGAAAACTATATACCCCCTACATCGCAAAAAAAATTTCGGGGGGTCGGGCGCCCCC
>LBNU01010677.1:140460-160543 GCA_014162995.1 Artemisia annua
TCAGACATATGACCTTATCGTACTAAGACATTGTGAAAATATAAAGGGGTCATCAACTAATCATTTTACCTAATCATATTTCTACTTGATCACAAAGAGACCCAAAAACCTCGGGTCTTTATCACCACCAATTCCAAACACAAGGGGTGCTAGATTTTCCTTTGAAAAAATAAAAAGGGGTCATCAACTCATCATTTTAGTTAACATACATCTCATATAGGACTTTATACTTTTAACATTATACAGCATGAAATCCTAGTTCGCTTATCCTTCCTAATATTCCTGAAAACTTCATTAAATCAGCTAATTTCCAAGCCTTAAAGGTTTAAGATTCAAAAATTCAATTGCCAAGCCTTGAAGGTTTAAGATTCACTAATTCAAAGTCAACAATAATGATATTCAGTACAGTAACTTACCAAGTGCCAAGTCTTGATCATCAGTGGCTGCCTCGGACATATCAACGTCCCTTGTTGTAACAGTAGCAGCAGGATCATCCATTGACATGGCAAGAGCCTGCTGTAGCAGAGCATTCTCATCATCCTGGCAAGGATAAGTAGACGTAAAAGTATTAAATAACCAACAACAAATATACAAGTCAGTTGTCAACTATTTAGGGTTAACACAAGGTGTAAGTGAGTTACAGTATTCTAAAATGTATTTCTCTTAAGCTTTGGTTCATAAGAAGATGGAAAAAAGTGTAATTATGCCACTAAAAGAGTTACCAATCCAACCAGGCAAGATACAATAGTCAGCAAAGGTGGGCATGTTTTGGTAAATACAGTACTAGCTTATATAAACATTCACAGTAGAATAGGATACACAGCATAAATAAAAAAATGAGCACGTTACATTTGGCATTTTCAATTGGTTGCATTGTCAGTGTCAATCTCTAATCTTTAATTTAAGTATAAAAGAAAACCATAAAAAGTGAGATTTTCTGTCATCGGCTTAAAGAAAATTAGCATGAAGACGTAGAGAACTACTAGACCTGCTAATGTAATTTTGTAGTCAATGAACAGGAATTATATCTGGGTATATTGAACGCAGCACAAGTTGATCTACTATAAATCTATGCTTTTTACCAATAAATTAATGTTGCTTGATGGACCTAGACACGTTGTTAATGCTAAGTTGTAGATTTTAAGAGAAACCCAAAACAGAACATAATTCATGGAACACTGACAATGTCCACTGAAAGTGTAAGATACAGTAACCATAGAATGGTGAATGGTCAGTACAGTATGTTAGGATAAGTTTTTCCTTATATGTTAGCTTTTGTGTTGGACTCTCGTATTTTGTTTTGATTTAGTTTCCTGCTATCCCATCTGATCTAGCTCAGGATGAAAGAATTCTAATTCTTAAAAAAATATCACTAGCTTGTGAGGTAGTTACCTAATTGTCAATGGCATGTTTCCAATGCTCTTAAGTTATCATGTCGCAGGCCATATATAGGATGGCTATATGTAAATGCAAGAAAGTATATGACCTTGCCTGAGACAAGTACGACTATCACTATCTACTACATTTAGATTTCAAAATCGTTTAACATATAGTATCAAGAAACTTTGGAGCGACATAATAGAGAAAAATATAATGGAACTAACCATTAAATCATCTTTTTTATTTTCAGATTCAGAAGTCCCAACATTCTCAGACATGGTTGCATCTTGTGAAGTAGACTCCCCTTCTTTCTCTTGCTTCGAAGAATCATCTGCAGCCTTTTTTGCGGCGGCTTCTTGCCTCGCCCTCTCCTCTTCCATAGAAACACGAAGAGCAAGTGCAAGTTCAGGGTCCAAATTGGGATCAACACCAAAATCAAAACCAGATACGCCGCCAGCTGCGGCCGCTGCAGCTGCTGCTGCAAACCCGCTGCCACCTTCTCCATCACCAGTGAAGATTGGAGTACTGGCAGAAACATTAACAATATCAGCAAAAACAAATACCATGTCATAAATATGTGTGCAAGCAGACAATCACAAACCTCAATAAAACGTCAGAAAGAGCATTAGAACCAGCTGGGACATGAACAATGTGACTGCTGTCATTATTATTCACAGCAGCAACCAGGGCCTCAAGCTTTTCCGTCTTAGCTTCATCCTCTTCCCCAAAGTTCACAACATCAAGGGCGACACTGTTCTTTTTTAACTTCTTTCCAATCATCTCCAATACTTTCTTATCATATTTCACAGGACTGTAAGCCACAAAACATAGAAAATAAGAACAAACAAATCAAAACAAACTAAACCCGCACTGCCTAATATGTACAATACATACCCTCAAGCGAACACAATAATCCTCTGTTGCTGCTTTTTGTTTTGACGATGCTTCAACGCCAACTGAGCAACCTGGATTCCGGCGGCCAAGTTCATCTCACCGCCTATATCTAAACCTAAATAACCATAAAACAAAATCCATTATTTTACAACTCAGCACAAAGACTCACATTAACAACACTTCAAATCGAATATCCAATAGAAAAACTAACCATGCATACAAGCCAGGATCTTTCCAAGATCACTAGTAGGAGTAACCAAAACACGAACTCCTTTTCCAGCCATTGTCAATACACCCACGGTATTCTCCGGATTAGACTGTAACAAACAAACAACAATTAACCACCAAGACATCAACTTATTGATCAATACAATCTTTATGAATAATGAAACCTTTACACACAACTTATTATTTAACAAATACATATTTGTACACCCTCAACAAGCCATTTTCACTATAACTCGGTCCCAATCGGTTTAAGTTAACAAAAATACACAATGTTGCCATAAAAAAGCAGTCCAAAACCGAAGTCCTAGGGTTGAAAAACTAGTCATATGTACAATCTTAGCTCCAATTATTATTAATCAATCAACTGAACCTATACTCTTAAGAACCTTAAAAATGATATTCTCAGAATACGACTGCAGCAAACAAACAACAAAACATTCCACTATCACAACAGTCTTTGTAACCAATATAACCTTACACACACAATACAATCTTGAACCTTAACTACACGTAAGGTTGTAAGCAAATCAACCAAACACAAACCGTCCCTTTTTCATATCTGTTAAGATAATAAACTTGTTGAAATTCGCTTACTACAGCAGTAAACAAACACAAACAACGGCAACTAAAAAGCATATATTCTTTAACATTTTAACTTATAACAATTCGCTGTTGCTTATGTTTATCAATGCTCATTTACTTATATATCAAGTATTTACTTATTTACAATAATAAGTTAAATCACACCCACAAAAAAAACGAATTAACTCGAGTGACCATATATTCGTTTGTTGAGAAATAAGCTTGTTCGTATTTGTTATAACTCAGCATAACCAACACGCATTGATTATCAAAACTATTTAATTTACAACGGGCTACTGACCATAATTCATCATCAATGAACAAACAAGGTTTTTATTCATATAGCTAAACAAACATAATATCACGCGCACTTCATTTAATCGCTTACAAACATTCGCCTTGACTAGACCTGCATAATTCATCATAACCATAATTTTTTTACCAACCCACTAAAACAACCAAGCTTACAATCTTAAAAAATCAAAACTTTCCACAAATAATAACAAATTAAATCACACCCACAAAAAAGGAAGATATAATACTTGTGTTTTAGCACCACAAATGAGATTAACAGCATCAGCTTGAGCTTGAAACCTTGTTGGTGAATAATCGCCGTTACGCATCCATTCTGAGTTATCAATACAGATCATCGTTGCCTGTAACAATTCCAATATTTAACAAACGTTTTATAAAATATAAAACCCTAAAAAAAAAAATTTATAAAAATTTGGAATTGATTGATTGGTTGGTTGATTAACGTACCTCGAGAACCATTGTTGTTGATTATTGGTTATTGGAATTGGGTGTGTTTGGGTTAAGATTTTGGGGGTAATGATTATGATGAAGATGAATTTGGGTTTTCTTGAGTGAGACGAAAAGGTGTGTTTGGTTTATCAAGGTTAGTGTGGTGGATCTATCATGTTTCTGCATATATAGTCCTTTGTTTTTCTCAAACTATACGAATTTTATTTACTATGTCTATTTTAAAACACAAAAGTTCGGGTTTTAATTGACGGGAAATCCTTTTTTTCTTTTCTTTTCTCAAAAGAGGCTCCTAACAGCCTCTGAATCTGAACAGCCTCTGAATTTGAATCGTTTTTTAGAAACATATATTGTGTTTTTTTTTAAAGAGGCTCTTAACAGCCTCTGAATCTGAATCGTTCAGACGCGGTCAGATATTTTGGCCGTTCAGACCGTTTGTTTTTTTTTCCCGTTCAGACGCGGTCCGAGGCAGTAAGATCTTAATGGTCTAGACTTGAGAGGGGTGTCTTAATGCCTCTTGTTGACAGAAAAATAACCAAAAAAAATTTAGTACGAGCAAGCAAATGTGCGGTTCAAACATGAGTTTTTTTTCCCGTTCACATAGCGGTCAGATTCAGATGTGCGGTTCAGATTCAGATTCAGAGCCTCTTAAAAAACAAACACTACCTAAGGTTGTGTTTTTTTAAAAAAAGAGGCTCTTAACAGCCTCTGAATCTGAACCGTTCAGACGCGGTCAGACATTTTGGCCGTTCAGACGCGGTCAGACATTTTGGCCGTTCAGACCGTTTGTTTTCTTTTCCCATTCAGACGCGGTCAAACGCAGTAAGATCTTAATGGTCTAGACTTGAGAGGGTGTCTTAATGCCTCTTGTTGACAGAAAAATAACCAAAAAAATTTAGTACGAGCAAACAAATGTGCGGTTCAAACATGAATTTTTTTTTCCCGTTCATATGCGGTCAGATTCACGCATTTACGTCTCAGATTCAGATTCAGATTCAGAGCCTATTAAAAAACAAACACCACCTAAATACGGAGTAACATTTTGTGACTTTTATATCTTTTTGGTTGTCCTGTTTTCTTTACAAATAAAGACATATGTAGGCTTGCTTGAAGTTAAATTATAAGAGGATAGCAAAAATATACAAACGTATAAAGACTAAGGATCAATTGCAAAAATCATAAAACTTTAACTAAACTATTCGGGCTACTATATTACTTTATTCGACCCAAACATAATGTGACCCAACTTTGAGCCCAATAAGGATCAGCATGGCCCTACTTGGTATTTGCCTATGAGCCTATCTGAGTATCTCTGTACAAAGTAACAAACTTAAGACATACTTGATACTTCATGTTGTTTACAAAAATATATGGCCAAAGGTCGAGAAGCAACAATTCGTAAACAACTTTAGGCCATGGGCTCTATATATTTGCACTATCACGGTCCACGGATATCCAAATAATGAAAATTATTTAAAGTCAATTGTTAACTATCCATGTCAGAAATTAAATATGATCGACTACTGTAGCACTTTGCTCGTAAACCCGTAGATATTTCTAGTTTAAATCGTTTTACACGGCTCATTCAAATCCTAGAGTTTGGATTTGGAATGTGATTAAAATAGTTTGCGATTTTCTAGATTTGGCATATATGACATGCACGACCGATTCAAGCACTTCTTCTATACTTTAATTTCTAATTTTAACCATGTGATAGTATAATAGGCATGCATGCATTTTACGTATATATAGTAGTAGTTCACAATCATATAACATAATCATGCAATAAACTTTTATAAAAGGTAAAAATATTTTAGAATTTCACTTTGGCGTACGAGACGAATCAAAATATCATATATTAGTTGACTATTTCCAGCTTCCAATTTCCAAACAGTCGTAGCTATAATACGTACAAACGACTGATAAAAAGTTTCGTCCCCATCTACAAATATAACTATCGATATATATTTAAACAAACCCGTTATAACCACACAGATTGTTTTATTGTTTCCGTACAATATTGATGTATCACATGTGATATAACACTAATCTGTAAGTTTGAACTCTCATGTCATAAAGTGGGCATAAGTATTTGTGTAGAACTCCCAATGATTCATCGTGTTTGGCGTTAAAAAATAAACATCCTTAGCTATCTAACCATATATCACACATAATTCTTTAACATTCAAATCAATATAGTTTATGCACAGAAGTTGGAAAAAATAGAAGATTTTTTAAAGTCAAACTCGTTTGATGTATCATATATGATATAATATTAATCTGTAAGTTCGAACACTTAACATGATGTCGTAAAATGGGCACAAGTATTTGTGTAAATTTGGCATTGAAAAATACACATTCTTAGCCTCCAACTCTATATCACACATAATTTTTGAACCTCTAAATCTATACAGTTTATTCGTAAAAGTTGAAGAAAATAGAAGATTTACTTTTGCTTTAAAGTCAAATTCGCTTGATGTATAACGTGTGATATAACACTAATTTGTAAGTTCGAACACTCAATATGTTTTCGTAAAATGAGCATGAGAATTTGTACAAAACTCCAAAATATTCATCATTATTTTTATTGAAAAGTACACATCATTACTTTCCAACAATATGTAACACATCATATTTGAACCTCTAAATCAATACGGTTTTATTCATAGAAGTCGGTGAAAATAGAAAGAAATTTTATATTAAACTCGTTTGATGTATCAATATGATATAACACTAATTTGTAAGTTCGAACACCCGACATGCTGTCATAAAATGGGCTTAAATATTTGTATACACTCCAAAGATTCACCATTACAGAAAAATAATACTTATGTCCATTTTACGACAGTATGTTCTGTCTTTGAATTTACAAATTAGTGTTATATCACATGTGATATTTCAAATGAGTTTAAATATAAAAAAATCATATATATTCTCAAACTTCTTTAAATAAACTGTAATGATTTCGAAGTTCAGAATTTATGGGTGATATATGGTTGGAAAGCTAAGGATTTGTATTTTTAAATGTAAAAAAATGGTGAATCATTTGAAAGTCTACACATATACTTATACCAATTTTACGACATCATATTAAATGTTTGAACTTACAGATTAATGTTATATCACAAGTTATATGTCATGCAAACTCCTGTACTGAAACTNAGGGGGGAGGGAGGAGGAGAGAGAGAGAGAGAGAGAGAGAGGATGGAGGATGTTTATTCTATTTATTCTCTTTCTAATATATTTATATATCTGGCGGGAGAAACCGTAGGCAATCCGTTGTAGAAATTGAAATGCCTCTAGGAACACCAACCGAACTCCTTTTAGACGTCTACATCTTGTTGATCGAATATAATCCTGACCCAAACACTACTACGCCGGCCGGGGGGTGGTCAAAAAAAAATAATAATAATAAATAAAAATAAAATAAAAATCGCAAAGAGTATATGAAAGTGCATCTCTATTAAATTAAAGGATAATTAAATGCTTGTCGTAATTGTGTATTTTGTTTCGCCTAACATTTAACGTCTTTTAAAATATATTATTTTCAAAAGAGGAGATGAAAGATGTGTAAGTGAGTGTTTTAATTTAGTTAAATATAAGTGGCTATTATTGGTCCTCAATTTTCATGTTTTTTATGATTTCAAAAACAACATACCTCATTAATATTATTTCATTTGTTTTTCCAAAAATAAAAAATAAATAAAAAAGAATAAAAATAATAATAATATTATTTCATTGTTTGAATTAAAAATTGTCTAGTTTTAATAGAAAATAATCTATCTCAGTGGAAGAGCAACCTCAAATAAACTATATTTGCATTTAAGTATTTAACTCATTCATTATGTGCAATGATATACACGACATTTGTTACCTAAGTTATCGTTTATTGCACTAATGATAAGTTATAAAAAGAATGTCTATCAACACATACGCTTTGTTTGCAAGTTTTGAAATGAAATGAGATTTAACTTTTGTATTTTTGTTCCCGAGTTAAAAGAGAAACAAAGAGATAACAAGTAATTTTACAATGATACCATTTGTGTATAAAAGTTATGTTTTATTTTTTTATTTTATAAAATTATTTTTAGAACGACAACTATATATCTCACACAATATATACCACAATCTATCTCACACGTATTAAGCAGGACTTGAACCCACAATAATTTGATTGTAAGTTTCTCACACAACATAGGTAAAAGTTATGTTTTATATTTAGCCATTTAAGTAACTGTATTCATTAATCCAAATCATCACTTTTGAGAAAACAAGTTTTGAAGAAAAATGTATCTAAATTTCATCTTTTCTTCTTTTCTTATTTTCTAAAAAATTCATGAACACGAATTTATTTAATATTCTTTTCTTTTTCTTTTTTTTTAATTCGTGAACGAAGTGACAAAGTGGAATGGATGAATTACTTTTATCCATATTTTTAAGCATTTACTGTTTTAAAACTAGCAATTTCCTTCGTCTATCATTGTCATTATAATTAATTATATGACCGGTGAGAAGTAATTTGAGTTAACATATTCTTGGCATCAAAGGGTTTGTGTCACAATGTTATCTCATGTATGAGAATAATCTTCAATAAAATTGCTGTGAATTTAAGTCTTGTTTAAAATATTGTGAGGTTGATTTATTTTGTAGATATTTTGAGATATTTAGTTTTCTTTAAAAAAAAATCTTGGCTTTTGTAAGGAGTCGTCTTAAATCATGTGAAGTGAATGTAGCGTACAAATATAAAAAACAGAAGACTGGCCACGGACGCAACTTAGCAATAATGCAACATTGTGACATTTGTACTACCGTGTATGATATTTATACTCATCATTTGATTCACGAGCTTAAATTTTAGAATTTGTTTAGATAAACATGGTATTTCTAAAACATATTTAACAAAAGATGGTACTTGTAAGAAAATAATCTCACCTACTAAATATCATCTACAAACAAAAACATACTATGCGTTTGCACCAAGAAAGTCATGACCCACAACGAAAGAAATTTGCAGCGTGAGTCACCTACACACATGGTTGTGAAAATAATAAATGTATCACAAAATCTTTTAAGTTTATTAAACGTGAACGCTACAATCACTTACTAAAAGCCAACACCCGTTACTTGAAATCAATTCTCACCATAAAATTATTAACTATAATAAAACAATTATAAACAAAAACATAAATGAAAATAGCTTTTGCTACATCTGTATAAAAAGAATNAAGAGCAACCTCAAATAAACTATATTTGCATTTAAGTATTTAACTCATTCATTATCTGCAATGATATACACGACATTTGTTACCTAAGTTATTGTTTATTGCACTAATGATAAGTTATAAAAAGAATGTCTATCAACACATACGCTTTGTTTGCAAGTTTTGAAATGAAATGAGATTTAACTTTTGTATTTTTGTTCCCAAGTTAAAAGAGAAACAAAGAGATAACAAGTAATTTTATAATGATACCATTTGTGTATAAAAGTTATGTTTTATTTTTTTATTTTATAAAATTATTTTTAGAACGACAACTGTATATCTCACACAATATATACCACAATCTATCTCACACGTATTAAGCAGGATTTGAACACCCACAATCATTTGATTGTAAGTTTCTCACACAACATAGGTAAAAGTTATGTTTTATATTTAGCCATTTAAGTAATTGTATTTATTAATCCAAATCATATCACTTTTGAGAAAACAAGTTTTGAAGAAAAATGTATCTAAATTTCATCTTTTCTTCTTTTCTTATTTCCTAAAAAATTCATGAACACGGATTTATTTATTTATTTATTTTTAATTCGTGAACGAAGTGACAAAGTGGAATGGATGAATTACTTTTATCCATATTTTTAAGCATTTACTGTTTTAAAACTAGCAATTTCCTTCGTCTATCATTGTCGAATAATTTTCATTATAATTAATTATATGACCGGTGAGAAGTAATTTGAGTTAACATATTCTTGGCATCAAAGGGTTTGTGTCACAATGTTATCTCATGTATGAGAATAATCTTCAATAAAATTGCTGTGAATTTAAGTCTTGTTTAAAATATTGTGAGGTTGATTTATTTTGTAGATATTTTGAGATATTTAGTTTTCTTTAAAAAATCATCTTGGCTTTTGTAAGGAGTCGTCTTAAATCATGTGAAGTGAATGTAGCGTACAAATATAAAAAACAGAAGACTGGCCACGGACGCAACTTAGCAATAATGCAACATTGTGACATTTGTACTACCGTGTATGATATTTATACTCATCATTTGATTCACGAGCTTAAATTTTAGAATTTGTTTAGATAAACATGGTATTTCTAAAACATATTTAACAAAAGATGGTACTTGTAAGAAAATAATCTCACCTACTAAATATCATCTACAAACAAAAACATACTATGCGTTTGCACCAAGAAAGTCATGACCCACAACGAAAGAAATTTGCAGCGTGAGTCACCTACACACATGGTTGTGAAAATAATAAATGTATCACAAAATCTTTTAAGTTTATTAAACGTGAACGCTACAATCACTTACTAAAAGCCAACACCCGTTACTTGAAATCAATTCTCACCATAAAATTATTAACTATAATAAAACAATTATAAACAAAAACATAAATGAAAATAGCTTTTGCTACATCTGTATAAAAAGAATATTCACAAAATCAAGTTGGCTATATTATTGGTGGCTTTTGCGTCAATTTCTATTTCTTCTTTTTGATTTCACCTATTCACACATAACCGACTCAATTTTATAGATATTTCTTTTATACAATACTTATTGATGTAGCAAAACTCGAAATGAAAATTGCTACTTAGGTCCAAAAACATCAGTATGTAAATTAAAGAGGTGATTTGTACACTCTTATAAATGATTGGGACACTTTAAATTAAAGTGTCTTGATATTTATTCCTCACAGGATAAAAATGAGTAAAGGTAATGTAAGAGTATAAATGTCAAAACACATACTCTAATTTAGGATGTCTCAATCATTTATAGAAATGTGCAGATTACCTCCCATAAATTAATACTTGATAAATATCATACACTATAGTAGAATACTACATACCCACACCCGACCCATTGACTTATTGACCGGTTGACAACCACAACTACCTCAATTAAACATACATGGCCAAATTAAATTTTCAGAACCTTCTAATATACGGTATGTACATAGAGTCACTTCAGGAAATTCACTTGAGGAAATTCACTTGTTATAATCAAACAAAAGAAGAAGAAAAAAAAATCATATATACCAGTATACAACCATTAAATGCATTAAATATGAAATTTTCAAGTTTTAAAAAGAGAGATATGAAATTGACCTATACATAAACATAAAATATGAAATTTTCAAGTTTTAAAAAGAGAGATATGAAATTGACCTAATCATAAACATATGTTTGAGTTCTTTATTTTGTGACTATTTATCCTTTCTCATGTTAATAGGAAGATTGATAATTAAAAAGGTAAAATGGTCATAAAACACGTATAATAGCCGGAATTAAAAAGTACTATCATATAAACGCATAAACAAAAGATGGCTTACATGAATTTTGAAAAAATGACAAGTTAGCCACATTTGCAAACAATTATCCCTTTTGTTAACTTGAAGAAAATTTCAAATGTATGTTGTTGTTTATGTAAATAAGTCGTACAACAATCTAACTACATGTATACAGAGAGATCCGATATTCTGGGTGAGGGCACACAAACTACACCACAAGTATTCAGATACAGACAAGGACCCTTATACTCCTACTGAAGGAGTTTGGTGTAGTTATCTTGGCTGGTTTCTGTACAACGAATACATTGGTACAAAGGTAACTAGAAATTATACACAAATTTGGTTTTGAAAAGGATTTGGATCATACAATAGCAACCTATTTTGTTCAAGCTTCTTCATCATATACGTATATTTTTTGTTTTCCAATATACTATAAACCTTTAAATTTTATCTAGATGTCATTGTAGTTTATAAGTTTATGGGTTAATGTTATTTTGGTAATTTTTTCGATCGTGACATGCATGCAATAAGTATGCTATCAGGATATTTGAACGTGTATATATAATACATACAACGAAAAAAAGTAAATAAGTTGATATTATAAATACTTAGAATGTCAAAAAAAACGAGATGTTTAACTTGAGATGCATGTATAACTTAGTGTGGAGAAGATCCAAACGTTTCGGAACTAAAGGCACAATGGTTCTATCGGTTTCTTCAAGATACATACTTTTGGCACCCCACTGCCTTTGCAATACTCCTATATCTTTACGGTGGATTTCCTTATCTGGCTTGGGTAATGGTAAGTGATTACAAATATGTATTATTATTTGGTTTTACTTAGCTTAACAATGATTTCAAACGTTTATTTGGTGAACCAGGGCGTACGAGTGACGGCGCTTTATCTGTTTACTTTCATTCCATTTTATGTCATCCATAAATGGGGCACAAGGCCTTGGAACACCCCTGATACTTCGACCAATAGCTGGTATATCTCTTTGTAAACCATGATTAGTTAGATAAATTTATGCGGTTGCATTGTTTGAGTAGTGCTAACTGTTTAATTTCTCCCTAAATTTATTATGTGGTTCAATAAAAATTAAAAATACGTACAGGTGGGTGGCGCTGTTATGTTTGGGTGACGGTTGGCATAATAATCACCATGCTTTTCCGAGATCACCTCGGCATGGACTCGAATGGTGGCAATTGGACCTCACATGGGAGTTGATCAAGTTTCTTGAGGTTGTTGGATTAGCAGCCGATATTAAGGTACCCACAGAGGCTGATAAGTTAAGAAGAAAAACATCATTACCTGTTCCAGCCAAACAAACTGATAAATAATTAGTAGATCTTGATTAAGTGTGAGTGCGTGTTCGAACTGATAAACCGATCACAAGACTTTTACCATATGTCCATGGAGGCCGGTATCTGTATACTTAACAAGGTCGTTAAGTTTAACCATCAGTTATTATTTCTACTAATCTACATCATATTGCCTGTAGGTCTACATGAATGCTTCTATGATGTATTAATATTTGTGCAAGAAACAAAAAATAAAACATGTATTAGTATAACAATGTACAATATATGTAGTTACATCATGGCTAGTGTTACGTACGCAGTAGTCTTTTAGTAGTAATTATTTTTTAGTAGTAATTAAGGAACAAATATTATGCTAGTTAATACGGAGTGGTCTTTAAAAAAAAAGAAAAAAAAAAAAGAAAAAAAAAAAGAAAGAAAAATGATACTAAGAAACATTGGTAAAAATTTGAGCATATCTAATGGGTATCATCTTTCACCCATGCATTTTCTTTCTATAAAAAACGGTTTTATCATGTCACTCCCCTGCTCTAAGGCTGCCTAGCAAGGGCGTGAATAACAACTTAGTGACCCAAAGGTCACCCGCGAGCACCATGTCACCCAATCGAGTCACGCGCGAGGAAAGGCACCAAAAGAGAAGTTATGATGAGTGGCTCGCCTAGTTTCGGTTCACTAATTGTGGGCCCCATTCCAACATATAATTGCCGCTTGGTATAAAAAAAAAAGAAAAATAAAAATATTACACTCCCTCATTTTTCAACTATAAATACATCAAAACTTCACTATTTTTATACATATCTTCTCATATTTCATTCAAACAAAATATATTTCATTCCTCATTATCCAAATGAATTCCGATACGTTTTTTTCACCGACAAGGCATATCATTTATCTGTTAACACATTAATAGTTCGTTTAGTTCAACAGAAATGATCAGACCCTTTTCATTAACCCAATGGTCTAAAACCATTTGGGGTTGAAACTATTGTATAGGCTACTACTACTACTACCTTTTTTTTTTTTTTTTTTTTTNTGGTTGTTGTTGTTGGTGCTGCTGCTGCTGCTGCAAAGGGCATGTAACACGTTCACTCTTTGTGTAATAAAGAAAGTACAACCATAATCGGCTATAAAGTGAGTCGAATCTCATGTTCTTTTTTATATCTTGCTTGTTAATTTATCATGTTTCATCTAATCGGAGTACATAATAACAAGTTACAAAGAAGTTCATCCTAAGGTCATCCTTTCTATTATTCGGCTTAAGCTTATCGCTTTTCATTTCAAAAAGACATGTCGGGTGGATAAGCTTATTGAAGTATGGAACCTGCCTCGCCACAATATAAATAGTTAGAGTTGATTCTAAGTTGCCTAGTCGTTTGTATTGTCATGCTATATGTTTATGTCGTCTAGGTAGGTTTTTTGTTTTTTTACAAGATTGGCTTGTCTTTATTGTAAGTTTTATACGTAGGAAGCACAAATGGTGCGTACTCAATATGGTGTTTTGCCATATTGCATGAACCAAATTATTTTTTGGTTAATATATTTACCAGGGTAGAATCCTTTTACCCAAAGAAGTTCATGCACGTAGTGATACTATACATGTACGCTCATTCGGTTCAAGTTCATGAATATGTACTGTACAAGCTCTTTTGAAATAAATATCTTAGTTACCAAGTAAATATTTTGTTTTTGTTGGTCCCGTTTACACGGTTAAACTAACTATAAGTTAATCTAAACATGCACCATGCTTAAGTGATATGATGAAATACTTTGAAAGACATTGGTATAAACGTAAAGTAAATAGACTAGATATTTTTCAACGTTTAATTCTTATTAGAAATCAATCAAAGAATTATACCCAAATGTTTGCGGAATAACACTTGGGATTGAAATGACAAGTGTGGTATGACTCCTCTCTAAACCCAAGCTAAGCTTGAGTGACAACTAAATTTCCTACTGAGCTATCTGAGGGACCGTGTTGTTCTTTGGAGGAGTAAAAGTTGTTTGTGAATGTCTAAGCATTAATTGCACAAACTTGTTAACTTTTGCTCCTCTCTTATGTTTCCTATTTATACACAAGTATTTTCAACCGTAATGATAAAGACAAATGATGACCTAAGCTAGTGAAGACAAAATACTTACGTATTTTGTCTCTGTTACATTAAGCTATTTTGGGTATAAGACAATATGCCTTTCTGAGGGACAGTGATGACACTGTCCTGACATTTTGCCTTTCAGGGAAAGTTTGACTTCAGGTTGATAAGGACACCATCTTATCTCTTCAAACTTATCCCGCTTTGTCCCGCCTAATCTTCAGTCCTTAGGCCTTCAGTCTTCTGTCTTTAAATCATACTTCTTTAGTTATTGAGGAGTCTTGGGGGTTCAGTGAGCTATTGTCATCACTCACTGAACCCACCACCTTCTTCTTTGGCCTAGGTGCCATTCACTGAGTTCCGCCTCACTGAATGGAGAGGCTTTCTTCTTAGACTCGTCCTTGGCATCCTGAAGGTGACTCACTGAGCAACTGTTCACTCCGTGACTTGAATGCGTTTAATGTTTTCTAACACTTAGGTTAATTTGTGTTCAAATCTTTGTTTTACGAGACTTGGGTACTGAAGGAACCCAACAATCTCCCCCTATTTGGATATAAATTATGCCTAAGTGTTTGATCAGTGTAAGTGAGCAAATGGGCTTCTTCTTACACTGAATGTAACACCCCAACCTGACAAGGGTAGAAGTATCAAATTATGGTGGCATATCAGAACATACAAACGCAAGCGGAAGACTTATAAACATAAAGTTACAAAGATATACTAAGGTTATAAAGGAAATACTAACTCTATACAAGAATGATATACAAATCCAAAAGGAAATATAATCGAATCCCAAAACCAAGTCTAATCCAAGTGTTAATGGGCTTCTAATCATCGGGGTAGTCCACTATCACTCATATGCACTCTTCACCCAAACCCAGCTTCCAACCTAAAACCTGCCGCAGGAAAAGAAATGCGGCTGAGCTTAAAAAGCCCAGTGAACAGATATATAACAAAGCAAACGGATAAACGAAACGTATATAAGTATAAGACAAGGGAAATCATAAGTTTCTGCTGAAGGGAATATCATCTGTCAAATGCATAAGAGATTAACATACAACTGAACGAAAATCATAAGTCAAAGGGAAACGATGTATCAACGATATATCACATAAGCATAATCATAAGGAAAAGGTAATGAGCACGTATCAACAAAGAAGCGTCTAAACAAGGTACTTGAATAGACAAGCGAATCATAAGAAAGCCACGAGCCGACCTACCAAGGTACTTGACAGATCTCATACATACATACATACATACATAATCCATAACCACATATCAAAGAATACGGAGAGGGGAGACCTCTCGGTACTACATATCAAAGGATACGGAGAGAGAAAAACTCTCGGTACCACATGGAGGAGCGACCTCCCAAACGTGAAGGAGTATAGAGCACATACTCAGTTCACCATACATATAACCATATCATAACCATACATAAACATAAGTGCTAGGATGCATCCATACGCCCCCTTACATACATACATAAGCATACATGCACCCTGCTCGCAGGACAGGTATACACATATCATAAATGGCCAGGAGTACTCATAATAGTAATCATATCATACAAAGTGGGGACGCCGTGGATCAATCACACCTCCACAGAAAGTGTCATGCCATCGGTGCCTCGATGACACGGCCATGGTACCTCCGTGACTAGTTAGAAACTCGGGCATAAAAAGCATACATTGTTGGTCCAGTCCTAGATAGATCTTTGGGCCAGTAGAATGCTTATGTTAACACAAGTAAACTACAAGAGAGACTCTAACAATAAACTAATGTTTATGCGAAATATAGACAAAAGAGTTAAAGAAGAATAACTAAAGAACAATGATCCTCTGTGGATCTATATTACTCCCTCCGTCCCATATTAAGTGTCCACAATGGAATCTTGGGATGCCCCAAATTAAGTGTCCATATTGTACCTTCCAACCAATAAGATGAGACTTTAGTAGGTAAAAATAATATTTGATTGGTGGAGAGTGTAGTTAGTGAAATTTCCTAAAACTTTGTGTATGATGTAAGCGGACACTTAATATGGGACGGAGGGGGTACTAACTATTAAAAGTGTTTTTCAAAGGTGTACATTCTTCATAGCCGTGAGTTTCTTTTATACTACAAGAAACCCTAATCGGCATTAACTACAAAACGTGTAGAGGAGATATGCATTATCACTTCCTAATATAACTCATACATATCCCTTCCTCTAAAAAACTTCTAAACATATACAGGTTTGACTGTTACTACAACCCGCAGAAACAAAACTGTCACCAGGAACCATTTTGTGCTAACAGCAGAATCAATAAAAATACTATACCAGCAAGAACTATATACCTGCCAGCAGGAACCAAAAATACTCTAGCAGCAGCAGTATACTTATTACAATTTAATAATTCCTAACAATCCTCCCCTAAACTTGAATTTGACTTGGTTAACTTCAAGTTTCTAGATAGATCTTTGCTTCCAAGGCTTGAGGATTGTAACTTGATCTTGAGCAGCAGCAAATCACTTAAACAGCAGCAAAAAGTAAATCCAGCAAGTAACCAGCAGCAACATTAAGTAACCAGCAACAAGATATCCATTCTATGCGCCACCCATCCAAGCTGAAAGTCACTTACGGACCTGAGATAAAACATGCTAAAAAGTCAACATAAAGTTGAGTGAATTCATAGAGTTTAATAAGTAATCAGTTGAATACAAGATTTCAAGTTTAAAATACGATGAACTACGTTGTTATAAGCCAATAATTAAGTTGACATGTAATGCATATACAAGTCAAGAAATCTGATTATAGCATCGAGCTCATGACACCGAACATTGACCTAGATTTAATAGTTGCCCNAGTTTTAAATACGATGAGCTACATTGTTATACACCCATAATTAAGTTGACATGTAATGCATATACAAGTCAAGAAATCTGATTATAGCATCGAGCTCATGACACCGAACCTTGACCTAGATTTAATAGTTGCCCCGGTAGGGTAATATTTGCCATTTACCACATATCTCTCAATATTATGTGACTGTTGAAAGATGAGCGCTACTCATTCGGCCAGGCTGGTCAATGCCCAATATGCATATTCATAATACTAGCGTTCACACATAATTAACGGTTCATGATGGGGACTTAATTGGCAAGAATACTCAATGTCTATAATCATGTAATCGGGTCAGGCATACCAAAAACTACTTGTATTCAGTTTGTAAAACTAGCATGTATCCCCCTCACGAGGTTTATAAAACATTTAAATGAGTAAAGGCGAGGCTATAAACTCACCTTAAGTAGTGGAGTGAAAGAGCACGAATAAAGACAACCGAAGAATCGAATCGAACTAGAAAGGACCTAAAACAAGAAACGTGTCTAAGTGAATGCTAATTTAATAAGAGATTGAATGCACATTGTTATACTTGATTCATATAGCCAATGGATTATACTAAGGGTTTTCACAAGTCATATGTTCATGGTTCCCAAAAATAGCAAGTTCCCGAGTTGTTTTACCCAACACATTTTCTTAGTTTTACTAGTGGCTGAAAACTTTCCCCGACTTCCCAAAATCACTACTTGCAAACCGTATGTCCANGCCAAGGGAATGTACTAAGGGTTTTCACAAGTCATATGTTCATGGTTTCCAAAAATAGTAAGTTCCCGAGTTGTTTTACCCAACACATTTTCTTAGTTTTACTAGTGGCTGAAAACTTTCCCTGACTTCCCAAAATCCCATCAAGAATCCAGCAGCAACATGAGTAGATTTGATAAGCCTTTACCATGTAGCTACCCACTCTTGGGCTAGCTAGTCTTTTGGTGGAATCATGACATCACCCTGGTGAACTAGTAACCAGTCCAACACTTGGAAGATGAATCAATGGTGTGTTGGAAAACCCTAATGATTTTTGGGCAAATCATCACAGCCATTAACGAATTTGAGATGTCTTTACTTGTAGCCGTTTACTCAGGACTAGTCAATTCTTTGGTTCCCATAAGGGCATTATCCATGGTGAATGAGGACCATTTCAACTCTCAGTAATGAAACAAGGGTGAGTTGAAAACCCTATAGTTTTGAGTAAACTATTATAGCTGTCAACGGATTTGAGAATCACACCAGAGCCGTACCCTCATGGTGAGTCAACTCTTTCTTGTCTGTTAGACATGGTGAGTTGNACGGTTAGCCATTCACAAGTGGCTAGCTTGTGTGGCAATACCTGTTAGGTTATGAGCCAATCAATAGACAAAAGAGTTAAAGAAGAATAACTAAAGAACAATGATCCTCTGTGGATCTATATTACTCCCTCCGTCCCATATTAAGTGTCCACAATGGAATATTGGGATGTCCCAAATTAAGTGTCCATATTGTACCTTCCAACCAATAAGATGAGACTTTAGTAGGTAAAAATAATATTTGATTGGTGGAGAGTGTAGTTAGTGAAATTTCCTAAAACTTTGTGTATGATGTAAGCGGACACTTAATATGGGACGGAGGGAGTACTAACTATTAAAAGTGTTTTTCAAAGGTGTACATTCTTCATAGCCGTGAGTTTCTTTTATACTACAAGAAACCCTAATCGGCATTAACTACAAAACGTGTAGAGGAGATATGCATTATCACTTCCTAATATAACTCATACATATCCCTTCCTCTAACAAACTTCTAAACATATACAGGTTTGACTGTTACTACAACCCGCAGAAACAAAACTGTCACCAGGAACCATTTTGTGCTAACAGCAGAATCAATAAAAATATTATACCAGCAAGAACTATATACCTGCCAGCAGGAACCAAAAATACTCTAGCAGCAGCAGTATACTTATTACAATTTAATAATTCCTAACAATCCTCCCCTAAACTTGAATTTGACTTGGTTAACTTCAAGTTTCTAGATAGATCTTTGCTTCCAAGGCTTGAGGATTGTAACTTGATCTTGAGCAGCAGCAAATCACTTAAACAGCAGCAAAAAGTAAATCCAGCAAGTAACCAGCAGCAACATTAAGTAACCAGCAACAAGATATCCATTCTATGCGCCACCCATCCAAGCTGAAAGTCACTTACGGACCTGAGATAAAACATGCTAAAAAGTCAACATAAAGTTGAGTGAATTCATAGAGTTTAATAAGTAATCAGTTGAATACAAGATTTCAAGTTTAAAATACGATGAACTACGTTGTTATAAGCCAATAATTAAGTTGACATGTAATGCATATACAAGTCAAGAAATCTGATTATAGCATCGAGCTCATGACACCGAACATTGACCTAGATTTAATAGTTGCCCCGGTAGGGTAATATTTGCCATTTACCACATATCTCT
>LBNU01010677.1:160620-180081 GCA_014162995.1 Artemisia annua
TGGGTAGTGAGAGGATATGTGGATTATTTGCTCAAAGTGATAAGGGATTTTCTTGCCAAGTTTGACTTCTATTTATACTGCATGAAATGTCCATCTGGGCGGACCCGGGGAACCCTCACAAGGGTTCCGCCCGTTGAACTCCAGGGTTCCGCCAGGTCCTGAATACCACCTTGCACACAAAGTAAATCCCACAAACAATGTCAACACAATCACATAGGGATGGCATTGACTCCATGAAGAGTTTTCCATGCAATCATTCAATGCCAAAGAGAGTCCAAACCACCAAATGCACTTAAAATCATGTATTGATGAGATGTGAACATTAAAATGAGACACATAATATGATGGCAAGACTTATATACACACAATGTACACTAAATGAAATCATGAATACTTAAACATGATGTGACACAACCATTCAAATCATGCAAGACCTATACACACAGTCATGGCTACTAATCATAACTAAGTATGAGATAAGTCAACACACAATTCTTTCCTTAATGCATATTGACAAGAAATAGTATAGCATGATGTGATAGGACAACCTAGATATATTGTTAGGATGACATTTAGAGTTCAAGCTACTGCAAGTCATTGGTTAAGTTAAATGCTTAAACATGAATGCTTTCCTAGTGTGCAAGCAAGATGACATTTATGCAAACTCTTATTTAAAGAAGATAAGCAAGAATATACATAGCACATGCATGACTTGAATGCTTGAATGTGAAACTCTAATCAAGTCAAGTCATATCAACTTAAAGCTAGACTTCATCCTAACACATAGCACATGCAAGACTTCAATACTTGATGTGACAACACTTATTAAAAGACCTAAGTCACATCAATTTAGCTATGCATTGATTCATGTCAAGTTAAACATAAAATATATTCATGAATGAATATTTCTAAAGCTTTCATTTAAACAAAATAAAACAAGTTCATGTTTAAATAGAAATGCAAAGCTTAGTTATATACGACTTAGAAACTAAAGTGATGTTTTATTACAAGCTAAAGTTTGTACTTTGTCATTAACAAAACTTAGCAAAGATCGTTAAAATATAAATAACGTTTTTTAGGCGATATTTGTATTAACAAAAAAGAAATACAACAAGATGTAAAATATCCCATCAACAGGAACCTGAGTAGTAGCAAGTTGATTCTTGATGAATCCAACCAACTGCTCAGCAGTAGTCAAGTCATTTCCCACAGCTGTCTTTCCAATCTCCAAGTTATGCTTGAGCATCCGGATCATAAGCTTGATAGATAGAGGATATGGCACATCTACAAAAATATACAAGACCTCACCAGTCATGGTCTCCAACACATGAACATTGGAAGGGGTGTACAACCTCCAACTTCCCACTTGCCAAAATTGTTGGTTGGCCCAAACAAAGTAACCATCTCCACCTTCAAGAGAGTCCACCAACACCTTCAAATCACCCCAGAGCATGCGGCCAACCCCAGTAGCTGTGGTAGATTCATAATGCTTGACCAGTAGCTGTGGTAGAATCATAATGCTTGACCACCATGCCACATAATGACAGCAAGTCTTGCTTATCCACCAGATGCAGAATTTCCTTAAGAAAGGAAAAGTATTTGGTGACACCATCAACCCTGTATAAGGCATTAAGCTCTCCCAGATGTGTAGAAATGACCTCCCATCCAGCAATAGCAGCCCAAGGAAGAGGAGGATCTTCTTCAGGTTCACTATCAGAATCAAACTTAATGAAAGCTTGATTATCCAAATCTGCAATAGGCTTAAGAGCACGCTTCTTAGCCACAGTCTTCCTCCTCTTCCCTGGAGTAGAGGAAGGAGAAGAGACACCTGGAGTAGATGCAGAAGGAATGGGATCCTCATTTGATACCACAGATGGAACAGCAGATTCAGATAGTGTGGTATAAGTAGGAATTGATGGTGAAGGAGCAGCAGAAATTGAGGTTGCCTCTGATGATTTGATGTGATCACCACCAGCAGATAATGTTGCATCACCAGGAATAGATGTCTCCTTGGGTGATTGGAGGTGATCACCACCAGCAGAAAAAGTGACATCAGCAGGAATAGGTGTAGACTCTCTTTGGTTTGATGAACCAGCAGCAATATCAGCAGGAGCAGTAGAATCAGGGGAATCAGAAGTCTTAGACCTCTTAGAAGAAGGTTCTTCTAATGCAGGCTTTGTTCTAGCCAAAGTTATTCTAATTGGCAATATCTGAGCATTCTCAAGTGCCCTCCTAATCTTCTCAAACTCTTTCACCAGTTGTTCATAAACTAATCTAGGAAATCCCAAATTTAGGTTGTAGCTAAACTTTGGAGCTGAGTATCCCCTCAAACTATGATTTAAAGTGAAAGTGAACATGAATTGAATCAAATTGTAAATATTGTTGCCTTTCTCTAAATAATAATAATAATAATAATAATAATAAAAGCATTAGTTTATCATTGTTAATTTATTAAAGGCTTTTTAACCATCCGTCCATTACACGGGTCTTAAGCTAGTAGTAGAATTATTGCATGCCTTATTAAATTATTTATCACGTCCATTTCATATTCAACTTAAAAATGCCGCCAGCATTAATATATTGACTATGCATTTTAATGTAATGTATTTATAAGTTGGTTCATGTGGTTTACAACTTTACATATATAACCAACTGATCCTTTTTTTTTTGGGTAAAGGGGAGTAATCCTGCACCCTGGTAAATATATTAAAACCAAAACGTTTAAGTACAAATGGAATGTGGCTGAAATACCACATTAACCTCAAGCTATAACAGCTTGATAAACAACTACCCTAGAGCTTAAGACATGCCAAAAGCTCATAACAACTCTAGAATCAAAAGAAACTAGAAAACACAAAAATAAACCAATCTAACCAGCAGCATGGGTGAAAGATGAACTTCCACCCTTATCAACGTCAGGGAATAAGTTAGCCGATTCATTAAACCTGTTTTCAACACAATCTTCATCACCATCATCTTCTGTAGCTAAAGCATCATAGGGATTTGATGTAGAAACTTCAGGCCCTTTTGACTTCAACGTAGATGACGATGTAGGCACATTACTCGAAACTCCCTTTTTAGGTTCACTAGTAGTCTTCTTGGGCTCAAACCTGATCATCTGTTTGACAGAAGTACCAACCTGACCCCCTAAACCAGCTTTAGCCTTACCTTTTTTCTTCTTACGACTCACCTTCTGAAAACCATCCTTAGAAGGCATAGTAGCAGTAGTATCCACATTGACAGTAGTAGCAACAGGAGGAGTATTCACATTTTTAGAACAAGTCTCATGAGTGTGACCAAAAATCTTACATGTAGTGCATCTAGGAGGCCTCCACTCATACTCAACCCGAATAAACACTTTGGAGAACCCATCACCTGTAAGAGCCGGGACACCAACAGAGATAGTTTCAACCAACTCATCCTCTGAACCAACTTCAATTAAACAACGAGCAAAACTACTTCGACCCCAAGAATCCTTACACATAGAGCTAGTATAAGAATCAAACATAATAGGTTTGCCAATAAATGAAGCAATCAAGTTAATACCATCATCTTCAAAGACTTGAAGAGGCACATCATGTAACTTAGCCCATATCGGAATACGAGTAAGCTCTTCTTTACATAATATAGTATCAATTGACCATTTCTTGAGAATGATCGGGGATTTACGGATCATCCAAGGTCCTTCCTCCAAAACAGCTTCTAATCCAGCCTTAGTATCAAAATTAAAGAAGAAAAAACCTTTTGCATTCATCATGATCTTCTTCAACCCATACTTAGCCCAGTTAGTTTTAGCATAATAATCGACCACAGGAAACGCCATTCTATTACCGATAAAGTAGCCATAAAGAGTGTGTTCAAGACGTGCACTAACCTTTTCGACTACTCTACGTGGAATAGACACGTTAACACCTTCACATACAGCCTCAACAACCGACGGACTTTGAGCAGGCACATCCATATTAATATTAGGAGTCGAATCAGTGCCATTAAAATCAGAATTCATTGCATTAGCCTGCATGTCAAGCACAAAAGCCTTACCTAAACCAACAACAGCCTCTTTCACATGTAATTGAGTTTGATTATCCAAAGTAGGCCATACCGGAGATTTACCCGCTTCAAGCTCCTTAACGAATAAATCGATATCCGAAATTGATTTAAGCGAGATCCCAAACACACCAAGAATAAAATCATGATAAGTAGGACCAGTAACATCCGCATTACCCACATTTTCATTAGTAACTTGAGTAGCACCAGGAACATCAGCCCCTACCAACACATCAGCCCCACTCGACACATTGGTAGAGTGACCAGCAACATCAGCCCGATTGTGATCCTTATTAGATTTCTTATGCTTCCTCATAGTCACAAATGGCAATGAGTTCGTCGCTTCAACCGATCTTAAAAGTTCAGAAGCACTAAGTTCATCAACATTACCATCAACCGTAGTAACAGCTTCCTCCATAGCAAAATTAAACAATAATAACGAAACCCTAAAATTATCAAAACCTAAAAAGCGATAGAACAGAAAGTCTAAAGATCCACGTTAATCTTAATTCGATTATCTCAACAAAGTCGAGACATATTATGAAGCACCATAGTTCAACCGAATTCCATAGTAAAAGAACACGATCAAATAAAACACAGAAACCTACCGAGCGATTAAAACCAAGAACCAAAGAGACGAAACCCTAACTTAATCGAGCCTAAATCCAAATAAAAACAATGTTCCAAGACTGAAATCGTCTAGAACACAGCCGTTAGTAGGATTAGAACAAGATTAAAAGGTTAGAGAAACGATTTGGAGGTTGTAAGGGTTAAAGGGATCGATCGGCCATTGATCGTGGTGTAATTCTTTTCTTATTGAAAGGTGTTTAGAATGTTTAACTGATCCATTTATTATATCCTATAAGTTAGTAACTTCAATCCTCATATTTCATACAAGAAATATAATGGAAACGATTAACATGAAGCATACAATCAGGATGTTATCACATGTAAAGGTACGGTACACATGCATACTTGAAGATATATATGTTTATAATGTCGTTAAAATTATAAAAGATTAATGTAGTAGCTAACAGAGTTAGTGTGCAGCTGCGGTGGTGCGAGAGCTGGGTGGACAAGTGATCATAGAAGAGATAAATGTGGATCCACCAAAAGCATCAGAGGTTAGGATCAAAATGCTGTGTCCGTGCATTTTTCACACCGATATTTTATTTTGCAAGGGCTTTCCTGTTGTACGTTTCATCCTTCCAACCATCTTTTCCTAAACTACTACTATATCTTGACTATAACTAGCCAAGGTTTTTCAAACATAATGCTTAAGGCGTATCTTTGGATTAGTCGGCTAAAAGGTCGGAAACAGATTTTACACCATTTACCTTACAAACTTTTTATCCCACACCACATGTAATTAATTAGCACTTGATACTTAATCATGTGTTTTTGTTTTCCGTATATGGTTGCGTATCTTGTTCTAACAACTTTATTAAAATGGCAGCCATTGTTTCCTCGTATTCCTGGGCATGAAGGTGTTGGGTACGTATGTCACATATGGCAGATGCATTAGAATTCATTAGTTTATGTATTCGATGTATAATTAAATATCGTGGATTGCTACAGGATGGTTGAGAGCATTGGGAAAGATACGGAAACAATTTTGAAAATAGGGGACATAGTGATACCACTCTACTTGGGTGAATGTGGACAATGCTCGAATTGCAAAAATGGAAAAACCAACTTATGTCATGTTTACCATGTTGGCTTTAATGGTGTAATGAATGATGGCACTTCAAGGATGTCGATTGCTGCAACAGGAGAAAGGATATATCACCTTGTGAGCTGCTCCACTTGGTCAGAATACATGGTCATTGACGTCAATTATGTGCTCAAGATTGACCCAAAGATGTCTCTCCCACATGCTAGTTTACTCTCATGTGGCTTCACTACTGGCTTTGGTGCTCCTTGGAAGGAAGCCCAAGTTTCTAAGGGTTCCTCTGTTGTTGTGTTTGGACTTGGTGTCGTCGACCTTGGGGTACCTTCTAAAACCTTCACTCGGTGATCAACATATATTTCATTAGCAATCAAAAAATATAGCTTATCCAAATATGGAGTAAGAGGGGGTTTGCTTATATTTTAAGCTGATAAGTAGTTTAAAATAAGCAATCCCATACACCCCCTTTAATCGTTATGACATTCATAGATGACTTGAAATAATGCTAACAGCATGACTAATGGTTACTTGTCATTGANACCTTCACTCGGTGATCAACATATATTTCATTAGCAATCAAAAAATATAGCTTATCCAAATATGGAGTAAGAGGGGGTTTGCTTATATTTTAAGCTGATAAGTAGTTTAAAATAAGCAATCCCATACACCCCCTTTAATCGTTATGACATTCATAGATGACTTGAAATAATGCTAACAGCATGACTAATGGTTACTTGTCATTGATGCATAAAGTAATATGTTTGGTTATCTTTTTTAATAATGCATAACGGTCGTCTAAAACAAATATCAGGCAATAAAAGGAGCACAGATGCAAGGGGCGTCGAAAATAATAGGTGTGGATATAAATGAAAACAAAGCGGCTAAAGGAAAGGTGTTTGGGATGACCGATTTCATCAACCCAAAGAACCACCCTAATAAATCAGTCTCAGATTTGGTGAAAGACATAACTGATGGGTTAGGTGTCGACTACTCTTTTGAGTGCACCGGAGTCCCTTCCTTGTTGAATGAAGCTCTTGAGGCATCCAAAATTGTACGTTCAATAATATCAATGACATTTACAATCAGATTAAAAAACATGACAATAAAAATCATAAGCAAATATAATATTGATTTATCACTATTTGGATTTCAGGGAGGAGGTACAACAATATCAATAGGAGCAGGGGAAATAAACGTGACAGTTAATAGCTTAACATTATTTCAAGGTCGAACTTTGAAGGGCACAATGTTTGGTGGTGTAAGAACTCAGTCTGATCTTCCCATCATAATACAAAAGTGCATGAATAAGGTCACCCTCAAACAACTCTTAAATAAGTATTTTAGTTTATAAAGGTTCCTAACTTGTTATATATTTCTGTTTAAAGTTGATTATTAGTAGATATTGACGATGAACACAAAGTGCCCAAATAAGTACCTAATTCTTAACGAAATTAAGTTATCGCCTTTCACTTGAATTTCTAACAGATCTAAGTTTTGTTCTGTTAACTGGATAAAGTGTTATAACAGCCCTGGTAAATTGTAATGCTTACTTTGTCCTTTTCCTTTGTAAATTTGCTTCCCAAGCATCTTGCTGTTAGGAGTTCTATACTATATGCCGTTCGAAGAACCCCCCCCCCCCGACCCTACCGCCCCACCCCCCCACCCCCTCAAAATACCCGGTTTGTTTAGTAGTTATTTATTTTTTTAAGCATCAATAATAAACCAGTTTTTTAGGCATAAACATATAAGACGGACTGAACCATGCACATCTCTAGATCAACCCTTTGTTTTTCTTTCAAATATTTTTTTTGAACGGTACGTCTCAGATAACAGATGAATTTACATGCACAAAGGACCTTTTACACTGGTGTAAACAAAACCTTAAAAGGTTAGAAATGCGCAACTCAACTGGTTAACTATGGATATGCTTTGGAGTTTTGCTATAAGCAATTACTTGTCAACCTCTTACGACTGCTTCCATAAACACTATTAAAGAACTCAAAATTATATATCACACCTCACTATATACCACTCCCGATGTTGACGCCGCTATCATAGAGTAACATCAAGTTTCTCTCCACCGAAGCTCAACATGCACCATGCCATTCTTTGAATCTATGAGATGAAACTTATGGTTAATCCGCCCATTATTCACTACATCAACAAGGTTTATGTCCACATGCCCAAGTGACTCCTGCACATCGTAAAAAGCTTGAACAATGTAATTAAGAACCATAATATGCATGAAAAGATTGAGGAAAGAAATATTGGGAATACCCTTGACAAAAAACTCATGCGCGTTCTCCTGCTCTTAATTTGGATGTGTATCTTTTCATGAATAGGAGGTTCATCTAGCATAAACTGGAACTCTTCGTTCCATTTGGGATCTCGAGTCCTCTTTATAATCTGTTAAGAGCAATTGAAGATGATGAAGTCTGAAAACCGATTTTCATCTTTAAAATTTAAAATTAATAAATAACAAGGTAGTTCAATGCTTTTAAGAATCCATATAAAATACTGTATTAATTTAAGAAACACTAGGTTTGACTTAAAAATGCCAAAATGTCACCTTCGTTTTCTTTGTTTCTCCTCTGAACACTATCATGGCATATGGATTGCTGTGATGTTCCCCCTCTACATCCTCAGCACCTTGGACAGTTACTAAAAGTACACCGGCCCCAGTCCCACTCGGGGTTTCACCAAACGACATCACGCCACTCACATTTTTAACGGGTGTGGGTGGCCCACTGGACATATCATTATCATCCTTGAAAGGTGCATAAGTCATTTCCAACATAATTTGCCCTCTCGGTTGCTTCTTCTGAGGATCGGTTATGTTAGTGTTTTTTAGCAAATCAAGATTTAGCTCCATTGTCTCGTACGGCGTTAACAGTTTCAAAGGCACCACCTGCATCCCCAGCCGGTCATGGCTCCCTACCTAAAATATAAACAAGGTTAACAAATAACTATAATCACATATCTACTTGACGGTATTTTGTCATTTTAGTTGGTCCTAGACTGGAATGTAGATATACCTTGTCCCAATCATATACATTAACTTGAAGAGTTTGAGCTTGAGGGTCCTTAACTACAAGCTTGAAGGTCTCATTCCAAATGGGATTTAAGGTGTTTTTCTTGATTGTCGTTTTCTTTGAAGGCAACATGTCTCCACTCAACTTTAGTTTGACATACGGATCGGATAATCCCAATATATCCATCTTCATGAGCTTTATTGCTCGTACAACCTTAACATGTAGTACTCCAACAGGCCTTTTCACAATACCACTAACGAAAAAACAAATTAGATACAAGTTGAAACATGTATCCAGTGAGAACTCTTCAACATGTATGCAATAGACAAGAACACAATGCAACATCTCATCTTTTTGAAAGATTTGCAGCTAAAATTACGTATATATTTGCTCATTGCATCATGAAATTTAGGTCTACAAGATTCCATAATTCGCATTTCAAGAAGGGTAGTTTTGGTATTTCAAAATGGTCAGTTATTCTACTTTATTATATAGTATGTAAAAAATGAAGTGTTTTAGCAACATGAAATGAAGGGAGTAGATACATTGTTATGAGCTACATCATCAAGTCACTTACAGCGAAGAATCAAGGATGGGTATTTCAAGAGTTTGTGGCCACATGTAAAGTTTTGCGACTTCTTTTTTGATAACATCCTGCAAAAAAAACCATGATGCTTTCATGTTTGTTGCATACGTTCATTATTGTTGCAATATATATACTTTCAATCACCCGAAAGATAAACCAACAAATATGAACCTGTACTAGTCGATAGAGGCTGGGAATAGACATAAGATCACCACCTAGTACCTTTAATCCAAAGTCCACGTGCGGCTAATGAAATGTTCAAAAAAAAAGATTAGATACACAACTCCAATAAAACAAAGTGATAACACATTCATAACAACCAAAGTATAGGGGATACCTTCTCCATCAATGATACAATGACATTGGAAAAACAAGGGAAAGTTGATACGAGAGGCTTTAATGTTACCCTTGGAACAGCAAAAACTTGTAAATCCACCAACTGAATTTTAATGCAAATTCTGAATCAGACACAGAAGATAATTGCATCTGCTTGTAGGAGAGGTTTATGCGTCGTTTGCCACAGTTTCTTACCTGAATCTTGATATGCAAAGACGATATCTTTACATTTATGATTATATTTGGATTTCCAGCCCATTTAATCGCCGGTTCCATCACCAGTTGGTTCTCATTGGTCTCATATACTTTAATGCCTGCCAAGCATTAGTATGAGAAATTAATGATACTTAATTTATTAAACTGGAAATGAACAAAAACCCCATGCTACACTAACTCACCTTGAAATATAGGAGGAAGGGTCCCGAGACTTATTGCCTCAAACGTTATTGCTTCTATAGGTCGGTGTCCTTGTCCAATATAATCAGCCACCATGGGTTCTACTGCCTGCCTTATAGCAGCACAAATTGCCTGCACGTTTCACACTTTTAACCCAGAAAAGAGATTTTTTTGAATAGAGATACATTAAACTTAGGTTTCTCAATTCTCACAATGTACCTTGTCAAGATAAGGCCACATATTTAAAACAAATTTGTTCAGCCAGTCAACCTGTAACGATAAGGTTATGAATTAGCAAAAGTTACCAAAAAGTAGTCTTCTATAATGTTTTGAAGGAAATACATACACGATCATAATCAGGGTTCTTTAACCATAGAGGAATCTCAGGAACTAAATCTAATAAACTCGTTGTATCAAGCTCAAAAATTGGCCTCACAACTGGATCCTGAAGTAGCAATAACATACATGTGTATTAGATACGATTAAAGCAGGGTTGCCAACTATACGAAGCATACGTCAGCAAAAAAAAACTTGACATTATCAAAATTAAAACAAAGAAAGAATGTTCGGCTGGAAAAACAGCTAATAAGACATTTTTCTTAACAAGAAAAAAGAGTTGTTTTTTCTAAGAATATACTTTTTTAAAGAATATACGAAACTAGAATCATACAAGTTATCGCAGCACCACAGATAGTCAATAAATAAATTATCAATATATCAAGGAGTAAAAATTTGACTTAATGAGAGTTACACAAGAAGCAAACAAAATAATAAACAAATGACCATATAACTCAAAGAGCATAGAATAATACTCGGTTATAGTAGTATTTTATTGTACGTATGACTAAAATTTCAGCAATAAACCATGGGAATAAAGGCTAAAGCTTTACATTAAATAAAGCCTGAACATATTCTCAAAAAGTCCTGAAGATTTTCAAGAATCTTTCTCTTCACATGTGTGTTTTCATCAAAACCAGTAAAAAGCACTTAAAATACTAATCAAAGCACTTAAAAGTTAAAATACACCTAAACTAAAGATAGGTATTACTATTGCATCAGATGCGCCCATTATGATTGTCTGTAAACGTGAATATGAGAGATCGAATAATCAGGTATAACAAAACATGTGTGGATGTGCTTCTAGTGTTTGATATAAAAATATGATCACATGATCAATATCATCAGTTGTTTCAGTTGGATAAGCTACTAGTCTCAACTATCAAAAAGTAATGATTAGACCATAAAATAATCACAATCGTAAGCCTCCTAGCTTCCATACACTAAATAGTGATCATCTTCGAATTGCAAACGTAATAATCACGTAACCAGTTTGCAAAAGCAATACTAATCACTCCCTAAAAACTTAGTAAGAAAAATTAATCAATCCAGAACTACCCTGACAACAATAACCTACACAAATATTATATCATAAGTTCTAAACATGAAATATTTAAATTAAACAGTAAATATTTACATAGAAGAAAATAAATTTGCTTTGAAGCAAACATTCAAAGTTACCAGCAATATAAAAATCCCCAAAACAAAAATCTCATAAACTAATATACTAATTTGTGACCATTTAGTCAAAGGTAGACATCCATTTTATAGTTTAAAAGTTTTTCATCCAAAATTTAAGAAATGGAATCCATATTGAAACCTTAAATAAAACTAAGCTTCAAAATTTCATATCATCCAGCTTTTCCAGTATACATGCAGTACTCAAATAAACAAAATTATTTCACATCAATAATCAAAAAACATCATAAAAACTAAAAATCAAAACACATTAAACAATTTAGAACTAACATGCAAATGGGTATCAATCAAAACTTACAATCACACAAAATTAAATCTAAAAGATTAAAAATTACCTCAAAAACATCCTTTTTTGGGTCAGAATAGATGAAGAAGTAAAACCCAAGAATAATACCAATAACAAATCCAATTCCAACACCGATAATTCCCAAAAAAACACTAACAAATCCCATTTTTTCTAAAAAAAGAGCAAAAACAGAGTATTTGTATAAAAGACAGAGTATAGGTAGTATATTTGTCTTAATGAATAAGAAAAAAAAAGAAAGATAGTTTTAATAAAAGGGGCGATAATATCTGTGAAGCTAATGAGTTAAAGACGTAATGAAAGTGTTTATTTGCAGAAATGGAGTTGAGTTAAATGTGAGTATGTGACATACTTGGAAATTTGGGTTACTTGGGGAACTCTATATATAGTTATATGCAATTTTAGTGTTGGAATATGACAAGTACATTCCAACTGTCAAAGTTTTCATTGTTCATGTTGGAAAACTAAAAGTTAATGTTGTGACGTGTCTATTGGAACTTTGGAAGTGTGGAGTCAAAAGTCCTTGCTGGTCGGTCAATTTTTTCAATAAGAGTGTGCATGGAATTCAGATTTATTTACTTGAGCGTCATATCATCATTCAGTACAAAATTAACTCGTCACTAAACAGGTGTAGCGATGATCAACAAATTCAAAAGACAAAAATTCCTAATCTATACAAAATACCTCATCAATCAAAAAAAAAAAAAAAAAAGTATGTAGGGGTGTCTGAACCACCGAAACAATGTCAAAAAGCCACAATCGCACAAGATTGTAGGAGAGTGTAAGGGCGACGTTGCGTGGTGGTAGTCACCGCCGATGGTGCACCACCACTCTTAACACTTGCTCTTAAAAATGTTGTTAGTCATTAAAAGTGTTAGTTTAGGAGAGTGTCTATTTACTTTGAAAAAATGTGATTATTTCCTTGGTAAAGTATGGAGTACAAAATTTTTTTGCGTAACTACTTGATCCATATGCTTAAATGTCATAAACTCATTACATGTGCGGTTTGAACTTAAATCTTCACACATGAACTCCAAGCTCAAATTTTCCCCTTCCATAAAGTGGTTGTTTACTTGATAAACATTCGGAAATAAGTAACTATGTAAGGAATTTGTTTCTCTTTTTCGCTTTTACACTTAGTGATTACAATCGTTTAGGAAACACGTTGATGTATGATAAATTCGCCGTCTCCTAAACCAAAACTTTGCCAACTACTATAATGACGACTGCTTGCTATAATCCGAAACAAGTTACATGAAACAGTGAGATTCATTGGCGTATTCTTGTTTCACAGCGGACCACAATTTGATAAGAGCATGATAATAGACATGAATCAGTGGTTGTAACATACGGACTTTGAGTGGCTTGCTTAGAATGATATAGTGAATGGCATCTAAACATACCCCATATCACTTAAGTCTAAATTATTCAAGGAAAACATGAAAACAATTTCCATTATTAAACTTAATTGCGTGGTGCATATATTTGAAATTTTGGCCAGATGACAACATCCTATATAATATGTGGCGCACATGATTGCAAGTGGACCGCAAAACTGATGGACATACTTATGTTACAAGTTTTTCTACCAACAATTAAAATTGTAAATAAAGTCCATGAAAATTATATTGAAAGTTGACTTATGTTTAATTAATATGTATCATCAATTACCAGATATAGGCTATGTTTGGCGACAGGTAGCAGTAAGCAGTAGCAATAAGCAGTAAGCTGTAGCAGTAAGCATTAGTTGCTTGTTTAAAAAACGTGTTTGGTAACGTAGCTGTAGTTGTAATTATAAAATGTAAAATTATTAAAAAGGGCATATACTTATGAATGAATGTTATTTTTTAAGGGTAAATTGGTAATATTAAAAGTAAAACGCTAGCGGTATATTGGAAAGCTTCTTTAAGAAGCATTAAGATTGCAAGCTTTTGAGGTGTTGTTAAACGCTAGCAGCAGTGTTGCCAAACAAGCGTTAAGACTGGAACGCTTGTCGCTTGTCGCTTACCGCTCTTAAACGCTTCCAAAAAGGTGTTGCCAAACATGACCATAATTGGTCTAAAATGATGTTCCACTGATCTTCTTCATATATAAACAGATGAGTTCTCCTTAATCTATTTACTCGAGTAGGCTGAGTTTTTACTTCAGATATATACGATCTAGTCGAGATATTCTCGTAACGATTTCCAACCATTTTTCTAGACCACCAGTCATATATCCTATTCAATTTTAACTTAGAGTGAACGGTGTAGTGTGTTTTGATATCGTTATAGGCAATTTTTTTTGCTCTATGGCATAGTCATAAAGTACTTGCCCAAACGCCATAGTCATGGTATAGTAACATTCGTGAGTGAGTTAGCAAGTGCTTATTTTATTTTATTTTTTAATAAATTGAGAGGGGTATTTTTGGTGACGTTTTATGAGACCAATTTGCGCTTATAACATTTATAGCTGAGGTGAGGTTGGTGTTTTAATTATAGTGGTGTTATAAAATGTGTGCTGAGATGACAATCTTATTACATGTTATAAGATTGCACCCACACTATCAATAATTCAATATGTCATTCTATAATCCTAAAAAATAGAACAATCCCAGTTAAGCAAATCTTCTCTTTCTATAATCATTTGTTGTGTATGATATATGGATTTGAAGAATATATGATACCCTCTTTTTATTAAATCAAATGTAAATGATACTATTCCGTTTCATCTTAACTCTCTGGAACATTTGAAAAATGCTTAATCTTCTTTTGAGTTTATAACAATATCACGTGAATGGTTGTACAATTATTACAATATGCATGTTAAATGTTTATTGCCAAATCTTGCGACATACTTTGTTCCTTTCTTTTTCTGCTTTTTTTTAACATGGACATTAGAAAATAGTAGCATTAGAGTATTCGTGTGCAGTCACACAACACCAAAGGCAATCTCACGTGTGACGTGGCACGGCGCAAAGCCGGCGCCACCATACCGACCCTCCCATCGCGTCATTAAGTGAGTGAGTGCACTGGCTTGTGCCAAAAAGAAAGGAAACGTTGCATTTCTGACCGTTGGACCCAAAAGGTTATTTTTTTATTATTTATTTATTTTTCAAGAAAAAAGTTATACGTTTTAACTGTTTTAAACAACCATTTTAATTTTTCACTAGGGGTGGCAATAGCGTCGTGTTCGGATTGACCTATTCAGATTTGTGAGTTAGTATAATCTCTACCCAAACACGACCCGTTTATTAATCGTATTAAGAAACTCAAGTCTAACCAAAACCTACATAACACGTGTAAACCGTTTGTGACCCCGTTTGACCTGTTTAAGTAAATAGATCAAGCGGTGAATAAGGTTGGTAGTTAGTCGATACAACTAGTTTAAATCCGAAAATGATACAACGATCTAAAAACTGATAAAAATAATATACAAATAACTATACGACAAGTTCAATGATATGTGAGTTGTAATCGTAATTCATTCAGATTAAGTACATAACAAAAGACATTTATCCAAATAAAACATAAAATTAAGTTATATATTTAATTTTTTGAGACTTATATACTTAAACGGGTTCACGTGTTGACCTGTTTAATACTTACTCAACCCAAACATAACCCGTTTATTAACCGGGTTAGACCGGTTTACCTGTTTTTGACCCAAACCTATTTATCCTCAACCCATACCTATTTAACTTCGTGTCGAATTCGTTCGTTTACCTTATTGTGTCACGAATTGTCAACCCTAATTTTTACACACAAACTAATCTTTCACTTACATTTCGACTTTCATTTCTTCTATCTCACAAACATGAGTTATCCATATGATGCTTTTATTAATAACCTTCTCGGGATGTCGCAACATCCAAACTCATCATCTTTGTCAAATCCCGCTACACATTCATCCACAAACTAAAAAATTTCACAACCCTAATTTTATTCGTTTGGTAGCCAATATACTATGCCAACATACACACCTAAGCAATATTATTTTCAACTACTATTTTGTCAAAAATTTCAACATCTTCAACAATATCTACCACAAAGAACACAACCACAATCACCACCACAACAAACACAACCCGAACAAGCACCGCAAGAAACTCAAGAAACCGAAAGAATGCCAAAAAAGGACAAAGATCCGCTAAAAAAACAACCATTACAACAACAAACGAGGGATCCTCAAAGATAAACACTCGTTAGACACCCCAAGAGGAACAATTATTAGCCGAGTGTTATGTTGTTGTTTCCAAGGATAACCAAATCGGAAATGACCAAGATGAGCTATCATTTTGGTTTCGGGTTCTTAGTGAGTTCAACATAATTTCTCTACTAAAACGTACCAAGGATATGTTGGCGGGGAAATGGACAACATTGAACGGTAATTGCCAAAAGTTAAACTATATCTATAAACGTTTAAAACATTTGAGTAGAAGTGTGTGGAAACAAGACTGATCTTTTGAGCCGTTGCAGAACTACATTTTAGACAAAAGGAAAACCGTTTACACAAGAAGGGCCATGGAAAATCTTGAAAAAACACCCCAAGTGCGATGCGACCGAACCTATTAATCTGGTTTTTGACACCGGGTCTACTGAGCTATTTGCAGATTTTCTGAGACCACGTACCCTCCGGCAAACCACGTGCAATGAAAATAACTAAATCGGAGACCACGTACCCTCCGGCAAACCACGTGCAATGAAAATAACTAAATCGGAGACCACATCGAGTACCACGGGAAGTAACCTGCAAGATTTTGAGGAGATTGTACAAAATGAATTAAGACTCAAACGGGAGGCCGCTCAAGAGATGTACGCGATGACTAAAACAAAGGACGTGACAATAATGATGTTGGAAGAAATAAGGTTTCTTAGCACTAGCACTGTGGGGTTAGCGAATGAGGATGCCTTCATCATCAACAAGCAAAACAAAAAAAATCGACAAAAATATAGACGTGAGATGTACTCGTTAATTTATTTTTTGTTTTTTTATTTTTTTTCTTTATTTTTTTTATTTTTATTTTTTAACTTTCGTGTTATAATTTGTATTTTTATTTTAATGATTGATAAATCAGTTGGTTTGAAAAATGAAAAATAATAAAAATGTTGAGTTAAAAAAATGAGGTTCTAGCTTGAATAATGATAGAATGGGTTTTTTAGTGTGAGTGATAAGAAAAATGAAAAAGAAAATAAAAATTGAGATGACATGACGTGACATTTTTTTCTTAAGTTTTGGCTCAAATGACCACACCTACTACTCTAGGAAACATTCATACATGATATTATCATACAACTATATATAATAGATTTGCAGTGGACATATAAATGTTTATGACTAAATGAGATAAATAGATTTGAGAGGCTAGGACTATAAATGAACCAAACGAACACGAATGGAACCTTGTTTATGTTCGTTCGTTTTAATTTTAGTCGGACAAATACGAACGCTTAAACGAATGGATTTTCTTATTCATGTTCGTTTATTAAGAAAATGAGTTGTTCATGTTCGTTTATGATTGTTCATTAAGACAATAAACGAACATAAACGATTGAACGTAAATGAACGTAGAAAAACAAACATAAACTTTACTAAATTATGCATAATATTTTGTTTTATATTTGCTTTAAACATATCGGTTTTAAAAGAATACAATTAAAAGATATGATATATGAAAATAAACAAATAAATGAACATAAACGAACGTTAATAAACCATAATCGAACGTTCACGTACATAAATGAATGGACGCGACTTTCGTTCATGTTCGTTCATTTAACTAAATGAACGTAAAATATTGTTAATGTTTGTTCATTTAGTAAATATACAAACATAAACGAGCTTTTTATTAAAAAGTTATGAAATATTCACTGAACGTTTAGTTCGTTTACAATCTTAAAAGATGCACATTCCAAAAACATTGTACATGATGATAAAAGGACAACATGAGGAAAAATGTGACCTTCCAGATGAAAACTTTGCGTGATAATTATTTTAAGAGGAGGGAGTACTCAGCTACTCCTTGGAAAAAAACACAAGTAGACATTAAAGTTGTTGAGCGGATTCATGGTACAAAAATCCAATACGAAGTGTTGGAACTCAGTAATTTTGATTGCTAACAAGTCATAACTGAAAAAACTTGTTAATTGTTACACAACGTCAGTTTTTACCGGATAGTCGTCACCTATTAATAGCGATGTTAACTATTTTTATATAACAAAACCAAAGTATAAGGTTGGGCATAGTAAGACCCTCAACCACGAGTTGAGGGCCACACAACTCGTACATTGTGAGACACAGCCACCTTATTACGTGTTTTTCTTCCTCTTTTGCGAGTTGTTTTTTTGTTAATATGTGTTACATTTTTGTTTAAGTGAGGTATATTTTTGTTGTGATGTTGATGGTCTTACTCTATTTGTTTGGTGATAACATAGGTGGTAGATAGAAGAAAATCTGATTTGCTGCTAAGTTAGCGATAATAATGTTGGGGGTTACCACACCCGGTCTAAACAAGTTGGTTTGATGGTTTAGGTTGTTTTTCGATTGGTTTGTATACCCAGAAGTACTATTTTAGTTTTTGGATTGATGTCACTTTTATATGAACCGCCTAGTTATTTATTCTAACCGTACTTATATCATCGCATACTGTTAACGTGGTTGGCCGTAACAATATAGTAAAACGTTTATAAATTAATGATATTGGCATCGAGATATTTTATTAATTTAACGAAATATTATTATATTGATAAATTAATAATTTATTAATATAAAGATGTTTTACGTATGACCTTTAAATTTTCAAGTCCAATATACTAGTTACAATGTATACTAGTTATATACTAGTTAGAGATGAAAAATAAATAAGAAAAACAAGTTTTAATTAAAATTTTATTAATTCAAGGCATTGAAGAAATGAATGAATTTATACTAATGAATGTTACGAAATTCAAAACATTAAAGAAATTGTGGAAATTTTTAGTAATTATTAATCTATAGTTTCGTTTGGACAAATAAATATACAATGAGTTTTCAGAAAAATTATTATCTTATTATTTTATCGATTGGGGTCCAAATTTGTACGGGGTCCTAAGTTAGAACTGGACAAATTATTAATTTTATCGTTATTGAGTATTAATTTATAGAGGTTTTACGTTAAGTTTCTTTCTTTAAATCAAACATATTTGCATCTATTTTTATTGCGCTTACTGTGGTACATTGTAACATATATTTTCCTTGAAGGAAAATTTATTACAGACGTATGGTCGACGCCTTGGGAGTACCTATTGATGGATACTCATATCTCACACATGATATTTTATAAATTTTGCTAATGAATTTTGAACCTACAATCTCTTGATTGATAGAGTCACTAAGAGCATTCGCAAACGTAACGCTTGAGCTGCGTTATTCACGTTTTTGCTTGCGTTATTGGCTGCGTTACGGCTGCAGTCCCCACGTTAACGCAGCGTTAACGGGGGACGTTATCCCCTTAACGCTGCGTTAAGGGGTGTGTTTAAAAAAAAAAAAAAAAAAAAAAAAAAAAAAAAAAAAAAAAAAAAAAAAAAAAAAAAAAAAA